>JANHGN010023447.1:19906-37989 GCA_024605025.1 Megaceryle maxima
GTGGGTTGTAGGGTGGTGTTCGGTGTTGTTTGGGGGGGGGGCGGGGGGTGGGGGGGGGGGGGGGGGGGGGGGGGGGGGGGGGGGGGGGGGGGGGGGGGGGGGGGGAAGGGGGAAAAAACCCCAAAACCTTGAAGTTTTTCTGGAATTATTATACCAGAAGTTTTCTGGAAAAAGCTACTAGATTAAATCCACAGAGTATATTTTTTTTCCTAAAGACTAAATGAAACCATGATGCAGCTGGGATGAAATCCTTTGGCCCTTTCGCTGACATCTGCAAGAAGAGAAAACGTCATTTCATGAAACTTCTTTCTGAAGATAAAAGTATAATCTAGTTTTAAGATTAGAGGAGCTTAGATAGCTGCGGGCATCTGGAGCCATTTCACTGAGTTTGCCACTTAACTGCCAGCCAGAGCTTAATAGCAGCCAAGTCATTAGTTAGTGCTAGTTATTAAGAAGAGTAAGTGAAGTCAGCAGCTGTATTGCAGAGCCAATGACGTAATTAACACCTTAGTTTGGAGGCAATTCTTTCCCCATCAGGGGAGAAAATTAGCAGTAGGGAAGTTCCCCTCATTGAAGGATTTATTCCTAGGGCTATGAACCAGTGCTGGGCACAAATGCCAAATTTGCTGAAAGTTGAATGGAAAGGAGGATGAGCAGAATCCAAAACTCTAATTAGGAGAATGAGAGTTTTATGGCTGGGTGAGTTTTTAATAGTTTTTGGAAGGTAAGCCAAGACTAACAATCTGAGATAGACTCTAGTTAAGTGGTGGTGAATGATTCTGACATTTCTCAGATCTCACTCGGGATACTCAGAGGTTAGCTGAAGTTTAAGAAACTGCTTCCCACTACAGGAATCTTTTCAAGGAAGCAAAGAGAACACAGGCCTTTATCAAGCTCAGGGATATGTAAAAACAAAGTTAAAAAGAAGTCAACATCTCTTTTTTTTTTTTTTTAAACTCTTCCTTATCAGCCTCATAAAATTATACAAAAACACTCTAAAGCAGGCCAATCAAGTGTGTAACAATATTACAGTCACATTAACTATTCATTGAGAATAATTTATTGAAGCATGAAGTACATTTTGGTAGGTTTTGAATATAAATTCATCTTGTCAGGTCTTTTTATAAAAGAACCCCTGTAATATCACTCCTGTATTGACTCTAATAACTAATGTCAATCATCCACAAAAAGAGGAAATTCAGTCTTTCCTTGACCAGTTCAAAAAGACAGGGAAAACAGATTTCTGTATGCACAGGGTATGTCTTACAGTTAAGAATTTTTCTTTTACTTCTAGTTTCTGTGTTTAACTCCAAGTTAGTTCTCATTTTCTCTTTTCTTAGCAAAAGCACCTTTTTGTACTTTTTGTGCTTTTCCTCCACTAAATTATTTCTACACAGTACTTGAATTTGGTGTCAGTCATCTTGTCATGCTACTTATCACCTTTATTTCTCCCCAGTCCTCAAAAATTGTTTTAGAGCCTCTTTTTTTCTGCTGTCTCTAAACTTGCCATGAACCTAAAGAAACAATAAAGACACCAGAACTAAACGAGGTTCTTTGGCATTCATCTCAGCAGTGATGAATTCCAGAGAGAATCCAAAGTTCCCCACTTTGAGTTTTACAACAGAAGTATGCAGCTGTGCAAAGATGACTTTATTGTGGCCAAATGCAGCCAAGCCTCCAAATTCAACAAGCTTGAGAATATGTGACCACAACAAAGAAGAGGATGGAGGAGACAAAACCTGTGAGACAACAAGCTTGGTATTAGCTGTTCAGATGTTTGCCATTGATTTTATTTTTCTCTGGAGCTATTAGGAGAACATGTAATGTGTTTAGCTGCCTTTTGGTAAAACATAAACAGCTGGAAAGACAAGGAGTGAACCACCATCTTGCAGCCAGTTGGCACTCAACAGCTCACCAGTAGTCCATGGAGTGAAATTCTAGAACCTCTATTCTGTACAGTTACTGTTATATATTAGCTCTACAGTCATATGAGGTCTTTCAGCAGAGAAGAGGCTATCTGATGCAATTCAGCATCACAATTACAGTAAGGTGAATGAGGAAAGGGTATAAAATGCTGCTGCCTTACCCAAAGAGATCAGAGGTTCCAAGTCCTAACAAATTTTGCAGTCAAGATAAGAGGTCTGCAGTTCCAATTGCCCCTGAGAGCCTGGGAGGCTGTGCAGTATGCATTCATCTTCCACTATCTCCCTAAATTTTCTAGTTCTGGGTCCACACAACTGGTTTCAACTGTGAAATCAATGGGACTTCCTGCCAAATACGGTAGGAATTGTCATGTCAAATGTCCCTGAGTGAAGTTAAGAACAAATGTTCAATTAAATTGTGCATTAAGTTCTTCTCTTTTGATATCAGCCCTGCACAAATGATTTGCTTTTCTGTTTATTAAAAAAATGCCAGAAGTTTTAGCACGCGTCACCTGTGTGCAGGGAGCTTAAATATTACGAGCTTTGTCTGCATATTATGCTAATTGAATCTAGCTCATCTTTATGAAATATACCACACACATCCAAAGAGAGGTGCAATTAGCAATTTTAAATTTGCTTAAAAAAAAAAAAAAAAAAAAAAAGAGAACAACATAAAGGAGGAAAGACTGCTGTGAAACTGCCACTAATGAAATGAACACGAGACTACTAGAATGGGAAGATATCATGAAAATACATTCACCCACTTCTTTGAAGGCAGTTACCTCCCTGGTTTTCCTCAAGAAAATTACAGCAACTTGCTGTCAGTGAGGTTTGTACATGTGAACAAGGTTGACAACGTCACAAGCAGAGATAAGCTTCTCCCTTTTCAAAGATTATATTCTTTCCTCTCCTTTTTTTTTTTAAATTATTATTATTTTTTCCTTAAAAAGAACTTCAGAGAATCTGAAACACTTCCAGAGTACTGAACTCTGGAAAGGGACTGTGCTGCCTTGCAGGTTCAATGCAACCCAGATCAGCCTGTACCTAAGCAGGAAAGAGATCTGGCTGAACAGTCGGTCTATAGTTGGCTATCACCAAGACACCAAAGCCCAGGGAACCACATCATCATTGAATAATTCACATAATGAACAATATGAAGAAAATATAAACCACAAAACCAGACTATTCCTACATATCATTGAATTTCTGCAAATGTAGCACATTCTTGAGGACTTCAACAAATATTCTCCGGAGACATTTTCTCTCTTTGAACCTCTTCTATTTATCTTTCTGGGAACAGGTAGCTGAGTGTTACAAAGATCATCATAAAAAATGGGACACATTCTGGGTAAAAAAAAATAAATTAAAAAAATCAACTCTTGCCCATTTTGTGTTTTGTTTCTCTCAGCTTTAAAAGTATTAGTAATAAAAAGGGAATGGCTAACAAGAGTAATGGGCACTTTAGCTGAAACTAAATTTCACTTTCAAGCTGAAAATTAAGGGGTACAAAACATGAGATCCTATGAATCACCTTTAGCCATTTCAGAAGGAAAAATAACAACAGGTGATTAAGCATCCAGTCAAAATGGCATTGCAACTGAAGTGCCAGATGCCTATAACAGCTCACTCACAAATGACCCGCAAATCAAAACTTACCAGCAAAGAATAGTAGCTGATAGGTTGAGTATTTAAAGTATCTAACCAGAGTAAAGTCTGTCTCCGTATGTGCCACCTGAAACTAACTTATATATTCAACATTATTCTAGTTTCATTATTAAAAAGTTCCTTTTTTTCTTAAAAAAAAAAAAGCCCTCAAACAATTCATCCACAGAGGGATGGGGAGGGGAGGTGGAGTAAAATTGTTTAATACATTATTCATCAAAAATTACTCTAACAGCTTTATATGCAGCCTTGTAGTATCTTCACTTCAGGCAGAGATAACCTTCCTCAAGTCTTTCCAAATTAGACGTGATAGAAAACCTTCTCTGATATTATCAATACAGTCCTGTACAGCACATGCAAATGAAAATGGTGCAGTGCTATACAATGTACTATATAAAAATCCAACATAAGGAAACAAGGCTAGAGAACTTATCTTTCAGGAACAGAGACTAATCTTTGGGGGAATTAGCTCAGGCCATTGCTGTCAGGGTGCTCTGCTGCTGAGTTACATCAGTAACAATAATTCATTTTTTAATGGCTGGAGACCTGCACTGTAATTCTGCACTAAAGTCTATCCTAAAATTTATTAAGGAAGTTTCAGTGTGTTGGAGCTATATATCTAGATGGGATGTAATCTTCATTAACTCTCGGGAGGTATAGCTGCAGGAGAGCATTGATGCTAAACCCTCAAAGCACTGGGTAAACTCACTACATGTTCAGTTATCTTGCCCAGGGTCCTGATCCTGCCACACGTGTTGGCATCTAACTTCAGACAACTGAGAAAAGACCTCAGATGCTCAGTGGACACATTCAGACCTTTCAGAGACAACTTGTATCCCACTCTATCAGAAGACAGCTCATGGTCGCAAATGAACATTTAAAAAGCAAATGAAAAAACCCTCTCTTCACTGAGATGCTCAGAAAAGACTCAAAAGCCCTTGCCTCTTCTAGATGAGATTGTGCACGCTTATCAAAGAGATGGTACATGTTGCAGTGGCAGGAGACAGTAAAGGACGACTCAGGAAGGCCCTTATATTTGTTATGTTCAAAAAGCTGCTATGGGCAAAAAAACCCCCAAACCCACTTCATACAAAGATGCAAGAATCCAAGAATTTATTGCTACTTCAGTTAAAATCAAGCAAAAGACATTACCAGCCCATTTAAAATGTGACCTGCACAACAAGACAAGTTGATTAAAGAGTAATGCAATTAAAATTGTAATATCTAGAGTATGCTACTGAATACCTGTCCCTGCTATTGGGGGGTTCTCCCCCCTCAGTGGTTTCCTGGTGCTGCTAGCCAGGCATGCCTTGGGGAAGAGTCTGGGCTGGAGATGTGGTGTTAGTACCTGCGTGAGCTCCTGCCAGGAGATCAGTGTTGATGGTGCTGCTTTGGGATTGGCTTAGGGTAATTTGATAATTTCCATGACAACATTTTTCTCTCCTGATGATCAGCAATTTCATGTTATATTACAATTTTTTGCTCACCAGAGGCTTTTTGCTAGGCCTTTGCCATGTATGTCTCACTCAGCATTACCAGATATGCTGTAAATTGGCATTAGATCACTAAATTCTATGGAACAAATCCCAAGCAAGGCTGAAGATTAGTGAACAAGACCCACCATTAAGCAGTAACCAAGTAACCTTTTATTTTTGCTACCAGACTTTAGCTACCCAACTACTCTGCAGCTAAGGCAAGCAAGAGGTGTCAAGAAAATTCCTCGGGCTAAAATGAAGTGGCATATGATCCATCACTACCAGTGATATACAAAAAGCTACAGCCCGGTGCTGCCAGCCGATCCGGCTCATTTTGTCTGTCTGGATCACAGACTACAAGGTCTAGTGGCACCCTCCCTGACATTCCTGTACCTGGCCCCAACAACACATCCACAAAAGTCTGAAAGTCAGAGGTGTCTGTCACAACAGTCTCTAACAGAATCAAACTGCAGACTGCAAACAGCCTAACCCACCTGATTTTCTGTAGAGTCTCTTATTCCAGGCATGCTAATGACAAAACAGACTTTCCAATTTTAATAATGTCATTTTGACATTCTTACCTGACTCAGATAGGAGAAGCCTGAGGATAACTTTATCACAAAGTAGCAGATGGCAGTTAATGATGGGGATCAGATTCTGGGTTCAGGGTGAAGAAAATGTGGTATTTCCTCACAGTGATTAATGAGGTAAAAATGCATCTAATTTGGAGTCGCTACAAACAAGAGTGGCTAAAATTCTAGCCTGACAGAGGGTAAAGCACCACTGCAAGCAGTTTGGTCTCTACTGCCAAAATTCTGAAAGGCCTTGAAAAAGGACCAGCCGCTGTGTCTGGAAGGACAGAGAACACTATTTACTTATTTTCACAGTTGGCCACGTAACGTGCTGTGCTTGCTGCCATCCTCTACAGTTGCACATTTTACACGTTGATGCGTGCATTAGTCTGGTTTCATTTATTGAAGGATGCATAATTGTAGGCAGAAATGGCATTTTCAGCATTCACCTGCCAGCACTCAAATGCACAGAATCTCATAACTTGTTCAACGTGCCGGCGCCGTTTTAAAGTGAATTTGGATAATCAACGGCGAGCTGTTGTTAGAAGCTTTTCTATGCCCCTGTTCCCTTTCAGAAAAGTATCTGAGGCATCCAGCCCAGCTTAACTTCAGACAACTAAAACCCAAGAACTGAATCTAAGCTAATTATCGAGCCTTCCTCTGCAGTCTGTGTGAGTCCCTTCATCTCATTTTTTTTATTTAGGATAAGACAAACTGCCCTTTACAGTGGCCACTTTCTTACTGTTGACTACATCAGCTGCCAGCTTATTGATGACTATAGCAAAAATATTTCCAGAATAAATACATTTCAACCACTGCAAAATGTTATACCATTGCTCTCTGCCTCCACTACCACCTGTTGCAACATGGGAAATCTCTTTAGCGTTGTCTATGTACTTTGTAGAAGGCTTCTACACCATCTAAGCTCTTGTGTTAAGGTTGGCAACCACACACTATGCACTTAATGGTAATAATTGGAGTTTTATCTACCTTGTTGGTAGCACCAAGGGAACCAGACCCCAATTCTGCTGCTGTAAATAGCAGCTATAGCTGAGTACTGGTGCTGGCAGCTGGCGATGGCATGTAGCTAACGTGCTCCAGTGCCTTCAGAACTTGCAATTATTTTGCTATCAGTGGATTCCAAAGCTGGAGAACTGATGTCTTCATTCCATTCAGCTATCATTGTGAGATGGATACTGCTTTTGCTCCTCTTAATGTCATACAATGTAACTGTTAAGTACATTTTGAAACCCAGCAATGTCTCTTTTAATCCTTTTGCAGAAGCAGTATTTTCTGCATGTTTATTCCAATTTCTTTATAGGATTCTTGTTATGCATGACTGATTAATAGGCCCCAAGCTATACTCAACCTGCTACCCACAGTAAATTGTTCTTTCTGTTGCCTGTGTCATTTTCTTTAAAATATCAAGCTGTTTTATAATTAAAGAGTCCCTTGAAGGTCTTGTTTCAACAAACAATCATTTCTTCCACTGTGTGAAGTTCTTGTCCTAATAAACAATTTAACAGCATATATTATTTTTCTTGTCTCCAGAACTAACCTTTCATGGAAGACCCGTTAAGGCAAAACTTGAAATGCAATGCTGACTGTATGTACAGATTCAAAACTCCAGCATGTGTGTGTAGCTCAGTGCTAGATCTGTCCTTAATCTGCATATTGTGCGAGTTATAGAAGATTAATTGCTCACAGTAGTGTTTAGACGCATTCATATGTCACCCCGAAGATGGCTGAAGAGTTACTTATCTCCAGCAGCCTTATCCTTAATTACCTTTCTCTCTGATAATTCCAACTTTGGGATTCAATGCACAGTGAAAAATCTCCTGTATTAATTGGAGATTGTAACTCTGTTATACAATGTGTTTTCTATGATAAACGGCTTTTCCTTCAATACTGAATGTTTTGGGAAAAATAGCAACACCTTTGATAGTTTTGGAGGTTGGTTATAATTTCATTATTCTGAAAAAAATTATGGGTAATTAAGGTGGGGTTCTAATTTTTAATGCAATTTAATATAAGTGTTTGCTGAAAGCTATAAAAGATAACAAATATTTGTGCAAAATTAGGAAATCAGATCAATTTCGCATCCTACAACAGTGTCTACGGAACAGTTTTTTAATCCCTGTTTTAATGAGCTACACTTTGGCAGCAAGATTAAATTTCTAAATATTTGATCATAACAGTTCTTTGATTCGGGTGTGTTTGAATACCAGGATGTCTTATTTCCCTTTTCAGCTGCTACTTTCAGTACAATTCTAGACAGATTCTTTAGTTGATACAGGATGTCAGAGCTCTTCTGAAACACAAGCGGTATAGTAATTTATGTTAGATATGAGTTTGCCCCAAAGACATCAGCTTTTTCACATCTTAGAGCTTTCCCTAAGAAAAATATATTAGATATTACAATCCTCCCATCACTATTTTTTCAAATTACTTTGTATACTTATCTGTCTTCACCTATAAATGCCACACACTTCCTATTTTCTACTAGTAACTATACTCTTTGCTGTTGTAATTTTCTCTTATTAAATTCTGCACTTGCTACATTTTCTCTTTCTTCTGTGACATTAAGTAACCTACAAATCTGTGACCTACTTCAATATAAATATAGATGTGACAAACAGTTGAGTTCCATGTGTACGCTTCCCAGATGCATCCAAGAGGTAACGGAGAACTAGGTTTATATTACTCAGTGTTAAAAAATACCCTTTGAAGACCACACATGAACACTCCATCGACTGCAAAATTATTCTGTTCATTTTGTCTTCCTCTTCCTTCAAAACCGTGATTTTTACAGTGATATGTTGGCTTATCATTTGTCCATCATCCTTCAGTTCAGTATAGTTAGATTGGTGGGTGGATATTTAAACTGTTGATTCCGCTTCAGAGTTGCCTTTTAGCAATCCCTGTGGAGCATCCTCATTCCTGATATCGAGATTCACTACTTTAGAGAATCCTGCCACCCCTGGTTCAAGTTCCTAATAAAGTAAAAATGTTCTCACAAACAGCCTGAAGGCTTTCTGCAATGTCTTTGAGATGAGAATTAAGAGGATAATGGGAATTAACTTGCCCGAGGCCCCACGATAATGTTGCCTAGTGACACAGGTACTGTGCAGAGTGTAACCATGTAAAAGGGCAAACCATGTCTTGATGCTGGCAAATCCTCCCCGCTCCATATTTCAGTTGCTTTATATTATTCTCCTCTCATTGCAAACTCACTACACAGATAGGCTGATAAATTTGCACCTAATTTCCTTAAAAGCTTATCCACTGAGTTCTCTGGCCTTTTTATTACAGCTTCTTTTTGTTGATAATAGAGCAGCCTTTTCATAAATTCCCTAGTCTCTAACCAGCATCTGAAAGCATATGCAATACTGTAATATGCTCATCTCTGATCATCCAGTGTATATTTTAGGAGCTGTTGAACACATCCAGTAAGATAATGGGGTTTTGTTTTTCTCTCTCAGAAGTCACATAATGTTATTCCTCCTCTCTGTACTTTCAATGACACCCAGTTTTCACCGTGTTTCTGTGTAACATGCAACTTTCATCTTTTCTTTTTTGTGAAACAGATCACACTGGAAAATGTATCCATTTCCTGTCTCCACCCAGGAGACACAACAGTACTTCTCACGGGTACGTGTTGCTCTGGCTCCATGAAAAAGTTTGTCACTACCCCATTACTCAATAACCAGACCTCATTCCTTCAGGTATTTTTGTCTTTACGACCATAATCCCATAAGTCATATCTGTGCCTACAATGTGACATTCTGTCATCAATCCTTTATCTTCTCCTTTTTGATTTGCAGGCTGGTTCCCTGCCTTGTTTTTCACCAGAGGGATTTAGCAGAATTAGACGTGTACAAAGAAGGGCACCTAGCACAGAGGCATGGATCGTCTTCTCTACTGACAGTGATTCAGTAAGGTAGGGCTCCTCAGTTTAGGAATAAAGGACGTGTGACAGGACTACACAGAAATGCAGATGGTTCAGGAAAGTTAAATGGAAAATAACCGCTCTTTCTGGGGCTCCATGGAGCAGAGGGACTGAAGCAAACACACTGCTCAGGCCACAAACATCGCCCTGCACTGGACAACAGGCCCCGACCAGTGGGGAAGGGCCGCTCACTGCTGCATGTCTGCACAGGCAGACCATGGCTTGGAGTGGGCATCATTCTCCTCTGATTCTGCCCAGCAGCACCTCCAGACCTTTTGTCTGGCCAGGTGACACGCTTCCACTCTTGCAGTTTTTTCTTTACAGCCCTGCTCTACCTAGGAAGGAACAGCCCTTCTTGCAAACTCTAGCACAAGTCCCCAGTGAGAGGCTGCTGCTTGAGGCTTCGTGTCTGTGACTTGTGACCTGCATTCAACTCTTGACTGGTGCCCTGCTCCCTCCACCAGAGAACTTAATTCTATAAGCATAGACTTTTGGCATGACATCTGTCCTTCCTGTGCTCATCTTAGATTAGCCACCTTTCCTAAAAGCTCACCATAACCACTCCTGATCTTTCAGTGGGGTTCATCCCTGCCAACCACAAAAGGGCATGTTATTAGCATGCTAAAAATGTCTCTGCAAATAAGCCAGAAACATCACGCAAATGCAGGAGCAGAGCTCAGGCAACGCAAGTCTCCAAAGCTGTTTGAACATCTCATATTAGAAGACGTATGATGCTTATTTCAAAAGTAAATCTGGGAGAACGCTTTTAGATTGTCCCCTACACCGCTTGCAGTAAAGCCATATGTGATGTCATTAAGTAGAAGAACAGAAACACTTGGCGTAACTAAATTAACCTCTTCTGCATTCAAACAGAAATCAATAGCAGACCATAGATGAGAGAATAAGTGGATAATTTATATACATTACTCTCCTTCTCAAAAATCTTTTTGAAGGTTACCTTTTTTTTTTTAAATAGGGAATTTTTCAGATACAAAGCATATTCCCTCTAAACCATAGTGAACAAGTGGCCTTCGACTGATAAATGCAGCGTACTGCAAGTGAAAAAAAGGAGAACAGCAAAGGTCATAGAATTCTGAAAACAAAACACCCCCCCTCCCCGAAACTAAAACAACAAAAACCTAGCTATTTTTTTTAGAAGAAAGAATGTCTACTACACCTCCATGAAACAGTGAACAGAAAGCAGCTATTCATTTCCTCTTGTCTAGAAAATGGGTCATTAAACAAAAAAAGAGCAATCAAAACAAAGCCCATCCAAATCAGCAGTTCAGTGTTCTTAGTGTAAGAACAAAGCAGTATTTCAGTGGTGAATTCACCAGAATGTATTTGGGTTACAAATACACCAGTTACAGAATAATATTCTTCCTCTGAAGCACAGAGAGATAAATCACTTATCACAGAGTGTTATCTTACATAAGAGACAAGGACCTAAAAACCTAACTTTTTCTGGTCTCTGGTCTGATGCCGAGTACATCGACAGCCATCTTATAACCAGAATATTAGAGGAGATTTGTAACAGCATACTGCCAAGGGAGGGTTGTACCAGCTGTCCAGTGCTAAGCTGAAACTGATTTTATTTTCTGTGATTAAACTACAATTCAGGAACACTGGCATCTCAGGTACCCTCACTGCCATGAGTTACAGTCAGTATTCCAAGTAAAATCTATTTCTACATAGGTTGGAGGTTTAGCACTATCATAAGCCATTATCAGGTTCAGTGAGTGTGCAGATACACATATTTAAGTATTTATAGAATACACATACATACAGGCATATGCAACATACCTTGATGTCCAGGCAGAAATAACTCTCACTGTTAGTATTTTTTAGCAATTTCATGGAGTGAAGCTTCCTTTTTCTGTTTAAGACAATAGAAGGGGGAGAGACCGTAAGACTTTAAGCTAAAAATGACCTAAAAACGTATTAGTGATTTAAATCAAAAGATCTACTTTTTATAACTCTTTGACACTTTAGGTCTTCTTTTCTTTCTTACCCCTCCCTTTTATTTTTCACCTTTGTTTTCAGTTTCCTTCTTCTCTTTTAATTATAATCCTGCTAAGCCTGGACATCTCTGTCTATTCTGCTCCAGTCATTCCTTGAATACTAACTAGAAAAGAGAGCAGCTTCTGCAAGTGCAGAAGAAAGCAGTTTCTTCTGCATACTCTCAAATGCTAATATCAGAGAAGTGCTGAATCAAATGCCAGTCATGCCACAGCAGTAACTCAAAGCCAAAATGGGATGATTAACTCAGTTCCCATAAGCAGGCTTGCTTTCAAAGAAGAGGGGAGGCCCCAGAAGAATAAGAATGGCAAATATCACACCTAACTCCACAAAGAGGTCAAAAGGAAGATACAGACAATTGAAGATGAGCTAGTTTAACTCCAGTGTCCAGAAAAATACTAGAACAAATTATTAGAGAATTAATTTATCAGTGCCTGGGGAATAAATAAATGACAAGAAATGGCTGACATTTGTCAAGGCTCTGTCACATCAGGCTTGCCTGGTTTCCGTCTCTGCAGGGCAACTTGCCTAATAGATAGAGCAGTAGATGTTATACATCTTAAATTTAGTAAGGCTTCTGATCAATAATTCCTACACAGCAGCATAGATTATTGAAGCTGTTGCTGAAGAATTTATGCTGCCGGTGCTGCTTGATATGCACCTGGACCTGCCACTGTCTGGCATCCAGGTCACACCTTCACCAGGTGAATCTTCAGCAGGAGCCCACAAGTACAGGTCCTCAGGGAAAAGCACTTCAGGGGAACACAGAGAGCACCAGGCTCTTTTGGTGGCCATAGACAGCCCATGTGCCTTTTCCCATCCAGCATTCAGTTGCAGTAAGGACAGAGGACATTAGCTGAATAAACCTGCTCCAAGAGCAGTCATATGTTAAGTGGGCCCTAGAGGGCTGGTCTGGGCATAAACTGTAAAAATGATGCAAAGTTATGCAGGTTAATAATAAGCACATTGGAAAAAAGGGTTATCAGTAAGCTAATAAAATAGAGAACTATTCCAAAGTTTATATTTATTAAAAACACAAATGCAAATGGCTTCATTTTGAAAGAAAAATTCAGATGCACAAATACAACACCAGGAGAAGTTGAGTAGGCAGGAGAAATTCAGGGAAGGATGACAAAGAGAGGCACAAACACAACAAATTCATACTGGGCTGTAATTTTCACTTCTCAGGTCAATGCTCTGACAGGATCTGGAACCATGCTCTTTTCCTACACACTCCTAGTCCTCCAGCCCAGGATCACAACTTTTACTTATGGATCATTTACTGATGAAAATGTAATTGCTGGTTGCCAGGATGCGATTACAGATGAACAGTAATTTTGAGAATCTGGAGTTTTGCACTTTCTTTCCTGCAGGAGCAATAATGGGGAATTAGGAGCAACTGAGGGCTAAGGTGCCAATTTAATGAAACATTTCTGTAATTCCAGGAAAAAATGGTTTTTCCCTTCTGTGATAATTGAAACATTTATTATAGAGGTTTTGGGGGAACTGATTGAAAATTAATAAAACAATTAATTAGTTTGCTTAGTTAAGTATACTATGTGGAATATTATGCCACAGGTACCACCTCAGTCCTCTATCATAAGGTTTCCTACTGTTGTTTTGTAGTAGATGATAAACTTCTTGAGGCAAGGCCCAACTAATGATTTTATGTTGCTGTGTCTGTCACTGCGGAACACTGTCCATGACTAGCACATTAAGTTGCTACTCCAATACAAACAATAAAATAACTATAATAATTTGTCTACCAAACAGCTCTCAGCAGATAGAGAGAAGAGCTGATACAACACAACACTGATGAAACTAAATGAGCCATTTTTGTAATCACCTTGCTTCTATAACTCTTGCAGATTAAGCTCAGTACTGCCGTATTTAATTCCCAACACTGAAAGGAAAAACTAAAATCCCAAATATTGCTGTCATTGTAACAAAACAAATCACTCAATCAATCTTATTAAAGTTCTTCAAACTATTCCCAAAGTTAAACTCCGTAGGGCTGTTGAGCTGAGAGAGGAATTTGACCCACTGCGCAGTACGATGCCAGCATGTTTATACATTCATTTCCAGAGCGTAGCAGGTTTTGTGATTTGTAAGCTTTTTATTCCCCATAAAGATGCAACTTAATGTGCCTCTGTAATGCTTTTTACTTAACTTACACTGAGATAGCTTGGAGTGTATCTGAAATGTTACATAATAATTTCCAAGTTCTTGTTCTATTCCATCCTCATGGCATTTAGCAAATGGTATTTTTGCTCACGTAAGTCACATTCTTCCCCACTACAGAGTCTTTTCTCAAAAATCAAATTAATCTTATACCAAAATCAGATTCTTAGTATGAGTATGTCCAACTTCACTGAATTTTTTTATCACTTTATGCTCATAGGGCAAGCCAGTGAAATACAAGTGAAATGTCAAATGAAATGTATGGCAAAGCGATTAGGAAGAAACTTTAAGCATTTGTTACAGATTAATATGTTAATTACAGTACATATTGTGGAAAAAGATTAAGTATCACCAAAGTAAATTTATTTTTAACCAGCTTTATTCCTCACACTTCATAAATTAACCAGCAGAATACGTAATGGAGAAGAATTCAGATACTGAGATTGCTAGAAATTATGCAAAACTCCAAAGCATACAAGGTTGCAACAGAGATAACGTCTTTGCTTTAGCATAAGCACTTCATCAAAGAGAATTACGCTTCCTCTGAAATACCTGTTTTCATAGACTACTTGCAAATATCTCTAAAACACTCTGCCACAATGACAATGCCAAAACCAATCAGCATTTTAAACTGTAATGTTCAAATTGTAACGGAACCCTGAATCTTTAAAGCAAAGAGCACATGCTGCGAGATGATGGTGGCTGCACAAACACCACATTCAGTCTTGAATTTGTATCAAAAACAGAGTCTAAACCAATAACCATAATGAAGACTTTGGGAGTTTTGCCACGGGTTTCAGGAAAAGTTGAGGTTGGAGCTATTTTCAGAAAGTTACATGGATGCAGTGGCCAGTAAAGCCAGCAGTTCTCCCTTCGGTTCAATAAGCATTGAAATAGGCTGATGAAGAACATGGGTTGGGAACAATTTGCAGCCTGAAGTGTGATCTCCAAAAGCACAGCTTTTGCCTATCTCTGTCACTTCATCAAACCACAGTGTTCACGCTGACGTGCTCCTTGGGCTAAACCAGTAGAGACATGGGAAATACAACCACTGTGTAATTTATAGAGCAACTAATGGAATTTACATTAAAACTACTATTGTATAATGTTCAGTTAACTCATGTTCTGGGCAACTTTCCAAATATTTTGACACATTGAGTATGACAAATAATTTCCTTATGGTATAAAACATTATTTTTATAACAAGAAAAAGAATGTTAAATTACAGGTCCACCTGTCAAGAATAAATCTGTGCCGATTGACACGTAGAAGCATTCAAGTGAACAAAATAACAGTGAATTGCAAACTCATTAGTCTTGTGATTTGTTATTAGTCCAGTAAAGAATGATGCCCTTATCGTTTGGAGGGCTTAGAAGACTATTTGTAAGCCTTTTTGTGGAAATCCCCTCAACTGGATTCTGAGCAAAAGATTAATTCTACTTTATTTTAGGGACACATCTTTAATCCAAATGTGTGGGTTTGCTATCTGGAGGCATATCAAGATGATGAGACCAGACAAGAATGTCATTTTACCACTATCTGACAATCTGTTCCCTAGGAAAACACAGAGCAAACAAAATCAGTAATCTGAGTTCTAGGATACTACTAGGCCATCCCTCACTAAACCCTCCTTGTGAAGGGGGAATGTTGAGGCTAATTTTGTTAATTCTGGCTGCTGTTAGATCTCTGGGCTGAATCAGGATGCCTTTGCTCTCTGTGCTGTTTTAGCACATACAAGACCACGTCACAAATTTTAACAAAACAGAAGAATTTTTCCCTCTTTTACAAAATAAGGAGAACAGAAAGCCCATAAGGAATTCTGCCTCTCCTTGGCTGTTCCTGTGAAAGACAGAAAGGGACAGATGTTGGTGATAAATTCATGTAATTGTAATCTCAATTCAAGAGGTGCAATTACAATTCACGAAAGCATTGTTACACCGTCATGAAAAAAAGAGATGACATCTGTTTTAATATCAAATAAACAAACAGGAAAGAGTCTCAAAAAAAGTAAAAAAACTTTGTTTCAGGCTCACAGAAGTCCTGCCAATGGCACTCCCTTTGAAGAGAAGCAAAGCAATAGAAAGAAGATGCACCAAATAGCCCATTTGTAACACGCTACTCTCACAAATAATCTATATCCTCATTGGACCTCTGCAAGGCTGACAATCAGATCTGTTCTTGGCTGCTTCAGCTGCAGCCTCTGGAGTTTCAAACTGATGAGTAACTCTCAACATATCTTGAAAACCATTAAAGATCAATCCCCTCAGCTTATTGCAAGGATATAAGGAGTTATTCATTCTTAAAGTCTATAAACTTAATAGTTTCCTCAAGCACACAGGTAGTCTCTACTGTGCCTGTAGGAATTGAGACGTACGTTGGTCATTCATTCAGTTGGCCCTTTCATAAAGTGTTATGAGAAAATCCAAGCTGCTCTATGTGGAACATCAGTGAGTCCAGGCAGGTTGTTAAGAAGTAGGATTGCCAAATGAAGTTGGAAGAGGAACTTATATCTTCATTAAAACATATTTCCAGCTTTCATTTCCAATTTAGTCATGTGTTTAAGGAGCCTTTGACTGATTCTCCCTTCCACTGAAAGCAGGCAGAACTAACACACAACTTTCATAAGTTCCTTATATCCTCATAGATTTTTAATTGAAATGCAACTCCCACAGCACCTCATTAGTTCATTGAATGTTGTATTAGTTTAATTTACTGAAGGATTTTTTTTGCACCTGCCTCACACATTTACCCCATTAAGCATGTGCAGATTATCAGATAGCTGCTCAATTAAACTAAACCATTGTTCAAATTGAATATTTCATTATATTAACAAGGTAAAAAGCTACTTGGCATGTATCAGCAAACATGGCTTGCTTCACTGCAATATATTTTCAGATTAAATTGTGACAGACACTTCAGCCTGCTAAAGTCAATGGAAAAAACTCCAATAACCTCAATGGCCTTCAGATAAACTTTTAAATTAGGTGACGTTTCTTTAAGATTACTTCTCTAAAGGAAGTTTATTAAAGAATTGATGCATATTAATATGGTAACCTTTGTCTTTGCCTGGTTTTCTATACCCAAAGGTCTATAGATTCACCCAAAATTCAACGTAGCACTCATCAAAACTGAAAAGGTTTACCCCATTTCATTCCTTGGGGTTTGTTTGAAACTCTACAATATTTTGTAGACTTTAATGAACCTTTTGGTTCAAAGGCAGACTCAGGCTGACTCATACGTGTGTACTTCAGCTGGAATACCTCAGAGAGCACTATTCTTGGCAACAGGGGAAACTCATTTTCCTGCAGAAAAGTGGGAAAGTGGTAAGGAGTACGATTTAGACTGCAGTCGATTCTTTTATTCTCCGATGGTTAAATTCTGTCATCCTCATTCACACTGAACAGTGGTTTAATTTGAACTCAGCCAAGTGATTCAATGGAGAAGCATTTGCAAGTAAAATATTATTCTATACAATTACTGTATTGCAGCAAGGTCAGGAAGCCTCATCATAAACAGCTCTCCAGTACACTAACTCCAGTCCTAGAGAGTTTTAAAAAAGACAATAGCTGAGCAAAGAGATCAGAGGTACGCGTACAGTCAGTGCACAACACGCAACCTCTCTGCTCCTCTTCCATGCCAAACTAAGCTTGTCCTCCCCCACAATTCAATCAGACATCACGTCAGACCCGAGTCAAAGCAAAAGCAGACAGAGTGATGTTCAGATGATGTCTTGGTGCGCTGGCTGCCAGCTTTCTGTAGAGACTAGGAGGAAATCTGTCCTTGCAAGCATTATGTCCCCACTGCTGCCTCACTCCTGGTTGGGCTCTGAGGCTGTATTTTGTTTAATCAACATCTAACAGTACATCCTAAACCTTGGACCCTCATTATACACTCTCACTTAAACTGACACGCTTTAATCATCTGTCTTAAGAGGTACTTCAGTAAATCAGTGCAAAGATCCTGTGTAGCCTATTACAGTTTCATGAAGTGCCATACAGCAGTTATGAAACAGGAGTGTCTTCACTGATTATCCTATGGAACTCAGCACTCGCAGGGGATGTAAGATACCAGGAAATACAGTAACCCACCTCACTGTACCTTCATTTCATTTCTCAACAGAGATGCAGTGGTTAATGAGTTCACTCTACAGAAATAAAAAATAAATAATCATAAAAAAACCCCCACCAACTTTGTTTTGATAAAGCAAACAAAAAAAATCAGTATCACATTTAAGTATCTTGCCAAATCTGAAAAGACATAAATAAATACAGAAACCCTTCATCCAACACCACGCACCAAGTCT
>JANHGN010023447.1:40615-108761 GCA_024605025.1 Megaceryle maxima
CTTTAACTTTTTTTTTTTTTTTAAGCAAACTTTTGAGTTTCAGCATAACATTTTTAGTTTTAATGGTTTGGGGCTCTTTTTTTTTTTTTTTTTTTTTTTTTTTCTAACTGTTTAAAAAAAACAGGCTGTTCTAAAGGTTTTTGGGATGTCACCATCCCAAACTGCCCATTTGCATGCATTTGTTTTAAAAGAACATTCTCACCACATGCAGATCTGCAACTTGCATCTTGTGGACCTTTCAGAAATGGGGACCAAAGGTCTGTTGTTATTCAGAGCGGGCCAAAACTGAGTAAATCTTTCAGTTTCATACTGTCACACCAGAATTCCTGGGGGAGGAGTTTGGTTATAAACTTCAGGGAAAGTAGCACAAGGCATCTGGATAGGTCTTACACCAAAGTTATTAAAAGCAGAAGGCCAGGACTTACTGTGGTGGCCTTACAACTATAAAATTACTGCACACATCCCATGCTACAAACAAGATAAAGATAATCCAGTCATCAGAACTGTTTCATAAAGCACAGAGATGCAGCGTCAACGACACCAGGGACAACTTACCGTTTACCTTGGTTTTTAAGTATCTAACTTCACTAAGCTGGGAAGCCTAGTAACAAATTTAACTAATGCAAGAACTATTTTGGAACATAGAGAACAGAAAAGCCTTGAAAGATAAATGAGACTTTCAAATGTTTACAGTTTCTTTGGAGAATATGTTCTCCCTCCCACCATCTTGAGAATATGTGTCTGTCCAATTCCCACAGATAAATACTGTATGAGGTTCAGAATCTTCATGATGAGATATTTTTGTGTATGTTCTTAAAAGGATGATCCTTTCGAACACTTAAGACTCCTACTACCTTGGGAATTCCTTTATATGCTACCAGGGAAAAGGGTGGTGGCAAATACCAAAAAGGCAAGATCAGCACAAAAAAAAGTCAGCTGCGGGGGACTGGGAATCTCATGAAGATAACCAAAATCAAGGGAAGAAACAGAAAGCAATTAAATTAATAACACATACTTATATTACAGTATTTTGTAGGAATGCTGGCCGGGATCTGTGTTTTGTTCCAAGCAAAGTGATCAAGATGGCAGGAGAGGATCACACTCTGCTCTGGTCTGCATGATATATACAACTGACCCAAAAGGACAAGAAGTTCTGAAACCAGAAGAGTGGACATTTTATTGCTGAGATCTAAAGGGCTGTTCCTCTTTTCTACATACTTTCTACCATCTCTTCCCAGCTTGAATTGGAAAATGAAGGGCCACGTTCCTTGGAGACCAAATAATTCTGTCCATTTTAATTTTTTTCTAGCGTGCCTCTCAGCATTACTGCTGAGGCCCTTCCAGAAGCACACCTGGCCCAAAGCAGGTACTAGCAAAAATCTCGTAAGAAAGCTGTGAGCTTCATGTAAGTTTTCCAGCTCAGTCTGGCAGACGCAAGAGTTTCTGATAATCATCAAACAGTTGGATGTTTTCTGAAGCTTATCTGAGCCAAACAGAACCTCAGGCCCTTCTGAGGTTTGTCCTGCATCGAATAGGCTTCAGACAGTCATTGCATTGTATTTTCCAAAGTGATTTTCTTTGTTGTGCTCAGAGCTGTAGCCAACGGTGTAAGGAGACAGCACTTCTGTGCCATATCACCCATGCTCATATGTTTGCTTTTTCAGCCTCTGCTGTTTGATCCTCTGCAATGGATTCTATACAGATGCAGAAATCAGATGTGACACTGAGGAATATAATCAAATGAAATAGAGGCTACTAGAAAAGAAATTATTAAAATAGTACCAGGGATGGGATTTCTCTGCTAAAGGCTAAATAATGTTCATTTCCTAGAAACTGATACAACCTTTATACTCAGCGGCTCAGCACCACAGGCAGCACATCTGTTTGCTGCGTGAAGGTCCTGGGTTTGGGAAGGACTTGGCATTCTTCCTTGTGTGGTCAGCAGGGTGTCTAGAAACTGATGCTTCGCTTGATGTGGCAAACTACAGGGTTCCAAGAATAATGATGTCTGCAACATTATCTAGAGAATAAACAAATACATTTATCCCTTCTTCCTCCTTGTGACAAAGCCTAACTTGTGAAATCTAAGGTGGCTCTTCTATGATTTATAGATTTTAGCCTGGTATCTCATCAGGGCATAAGATATGAATGTGTGTACAATGTTGTGTTTCTTCCATCAAACAGCTTTTAGGCCTGTCCATCAAGCTTCAATCAAATTTGATGGGGGAAATGTCTCAAGCATACAAAATTCCACTATGCTTTATGAAAAGTGGAAGCACATAAGAGAAGAGGGAAGTTATATATATACATATATAGGGTACCCACTGAGAAAAAGGCTGCATTGTGAGCCAGACCTTTAGTGGACACTAGGTCATCCACTCTTAAGGCTTCTCTCACCTCCAATGAGAGGAAAATCTTGACAGCACCACTTAAAGCACCCCAAGAATTTGCCCCAAGTGGGCTCCGATGTCTGATCAGGGGTGTGGCCACAATGCAACCTTTAGAGGAAAAAAAAAAAGCCAAACAACAAAGTCTTCAAGATCAATGAACCATAAACCCACATACATGGAAAAGCAGGCTTCATTAACTCCACTACCCTTAGGGCTTCCTAGTACAGCTTTCTGAACCAAACTTTTGGAAACAGCAATTTAAGCAATAAAGTGTAGAATGTCAGCACTCAGCCTCTGCCACCACATCACTTCCCAGAGTCTCTCTCTCTTCCTGTCTATTTACTGAAAGCAGCATTGAAGTGGCTCCTACAATGGATTGAAAAGTGAGTGAATTCCCATTTCTCAGAGGGATAGTATCTTGGACAAAGTTTTGATTTTATGCAACTTCACTAAGCACATGAAAGCCACCAATCTCTTTTAAGCTCCCTTAGATAGATGCTGCCCAGTGAAGTTCTGCTTGATCTTTCATTATGTTAGTTCTGTCCTACAGCTATACTGTTGCTCCATCTCAGGGTATAAATACTGAAAGTTATATAAAAGCATTAGTTCAACACAAAAAAAAGTTGCACTATGAAAGATAGTAACATGCAGCTGGCAGCAGCCAACAGTAACCAGAAGCACACCGTATAACTAGTTGTTGTTCAAAGTCCTGGACCTTGGTTGGTCTGGCTATATGTTGTAGCTTACACTAAAGGGATGGGTAAGGCTGATAGGTTTCCTTGCCCTCTTCTCTCTCACACACGTACCTGCTTGAACCCAGTCCTGTTTATTCCCTGCCTTGTTCACACCAGCCTGTTAGCCACACCAAGGAAGTATTTGCTATTTCTTGGAGCAAGCTGCTCTGTGTCACACAGCCAGAACACAGCAGAGCAGTATCAGATCTGCTGATTTTAGCCAGCGAACTAAAAAATACCTTTTTACCTTTTGCCAAAAATGCCTATTTGGCACGCCTATCCTCATTCTTAAATCAGCACTTCTGAACTGTAATATGGCCTTGAATCTGAGCAGCTGAGCACGGACCTGTGCAAAGGCTGCCAGGCTAATTTGAAATCCCTCTGAGCTGGACAGACCAGCTGCCTTTAGCACAGAAACCTCAAACAACTGGGCTTCTCTTGACACTGAGCCAAATAATAACACAGTGATACAGCAACCTCTCCTCAGCTTTCACCAATGCCAAAATAAATGAGAGGGAAAGAAAAGTTACATAATGGTGAATAAAAAATTGATTCTTATTTTTTATCCATGTTCTCCCTTAATATGAGAGGCTGGAACCAAATTTCAGAGGGCAAAACTACAATTCCCTGTGCCTCTTTAGTGAATGCACTTGGAAGAATATATTCCCAGTCTGGGTAGATCCTGCTCTCTCTGCTCAGCAGGATGGCTGCTAACACTTGGACAGAAGCCTCGATCAGCAAAAAGAAGCCAATTGCAGCAATCACTGACCCTCACTCACTCAAGAAGATGGAACAAAACCCAGTCTTGGATCTGGACAGTCCTGGTCTGTACTCCTCCAGATGAAAGATGGGTTGTCAGCATAAAAGGGACATGCATCTTGAAAGAAAGCAAATTTCTGTTATTGCAAGAGCCCAGAAGGCTGAGAAGCAGAAAGGTAGACAAAGCTCAGACAGCACCCAACCAGCATTCTTATTGCTATCCACCGCTCCATTCCAGAGTTACACTGGATCATGTGGCAGAATGGGAGACTGAAGGCTTGAGATGGGCTGTGATAGGAGAGGGACTGAGTAGCAGTTTTCTTGAAAAGTTTGACTGCATAAGTGCATATACAGCATATTATATATACAGCATATTATATATACACTGGCATCCTGGCATTTTTTATCGTCAGGTGGTTACAAGGATGACGATGATCACATCTGTAAAAGGCACAGGACTTGTCAACTGTCAGTCAGCGTAGTAAGTGCTATTGTTCCTCCTCGTACCAGATATCAAGCAGCCAGCAGGCAACTATTTGACTACAGTTACTATTTATGTGACAAGTATATGAAATGGAGTCCAGGATATAATGAGCTTTTCAGATCCATAGCCCTTCCCAAAACCTCACCAAAGTAAAACAGTTAATTGTTTTGGTTTTTGGGGTTTTTTTTTATAGTATCTTGACATCTGTTTCTCTATCATGGCACATGCATTACTTTAGCAAGAAGCTGATGTGAAATTTATACATTGGTGCATAAAATGAAAATAAAACAACACTGAAATTCATCCAGCAAAACAGAAGTCAACTCATGAGCTTGTCGATAAACATGTAGATAGATCTGGTGCCTCTTCCCACAATGAAACATGGATCATATGTAAATAAAATCTGCACAAGTAAGTTTATGCCTCTCAACGCCAAAGTATCACCATCACTAGATTCTCCACCTCTTCAAAGAGACCAAAAGGTTCACTTTAACTATGACCTACCTGGAGCAGCGGCTGTTGTGCCAAAAGATTGTGCAATAGGAGCTGCTACAAAGCACATCATTGGCTTTAAAGGTATTAAGTTTGAGTATTTTTATAGGACAGTTAAAGCACAACCATCCTCAGGATTGGAGATCATGAGTAGATGAAAGGAAATTGTAAAGCCTCGCTGGAAGATTTTGAAACCCTACAAGGGCTTGCTGCTGGCAGAACAGGGGACAGAAATTGCTCTTCAGCACTGAAATGGGGTCTTCAGCAGAGAGGCACTGGAGGATAGCCCAAGTAGCACTCCTAGAAGCAATTAAAAATCGGGCTCTATTTACAAATGGAACCTGCAGAAGAGTTTGTTGGCATGAAAGAAAAGTTTATTCCAGACTGATAACCATTTATTTGTTGTGCTTTTGAAACTCCATCACTTCGATTTTCATAAAGTGTTAAGTGTGCTTTGACTTTTCACTTCTTAATTTGTTCTGTTTGTGGGCATCTGAACAGTTAGTGTTCTCAAAAGTGGTTTTAGAAAGGGTCATGTTCAGAAATAAAATTACAGAAAGTTTTGGAGAATGATGGGCTTTACGACCTCTGTGCCATCGCCCTGCAGCAATTTATCCATCTTCCTGTCTTATCCTTGCTCCTGAAATACATGAGGCACAGCCTAGAATTGCATTTTAGCAGCAGGTTGGAGTAATAGATGCTACAAGGAATAGTGACATTCCTGATGCGTGATGTGCTGTGCACCACAGGGAGTTGAAATCTCACTTTGTATGCCTTATGGCAAGCCATAAATTCCTGATTTTATGTGCTGATGTAAAAACCTGTTTAACAAATCCATTGGAGCAGACTGCCTGGATCAATGTTATGACAGGAAAATAGAATCCCAATAGCATTCCTATGAGAAAATACCTGGAGATCTTAATTCAAGAGGTATATATTAATTTAATATGTTTCTGAGAATACACGTTAGAATGAGGGAATTTCTGTTTCCATCTGCAGTGACTAAGTATTGTTGTAGTCACACAGAAGCTGAACTTGAGCTCTAAAAGGGCATACAGTGTTTCCATCACATGTGCCCTGAACATACTTTGTGGGCAGCTAGTGACATGTAACAGCACTCTCCTCAAACTCACCATGTTCTATAATGTTATCTTTTGTGTTTGTGTTGACAGATGACAGCATATTTTAAAGAGGGGATTTCATCACTGTTCTTGAATGCTCAGAGAGACAAGAAGGAAACACAGATTAAATATATGGATAGTTTTGAGAGATAACTAAGCAGCAATCATCCTGAATCATAACTAAGTAGTGCACTGGAATTTTACCATCAAATGTACAAATAAATGTTAGGAAATCATTTCATTATGGCAAATTTAAATGCATGCATTACTGCATGCACCAAAGAGGGTCTTTGATGTAAAGACCCTTAGAAAGATAAGGAAAATATGAGGAGTTGACATGCAATGGCAGCCTCACATACTGAATGGATACATTACTGGTGGAGGATGTTATTAAAATGTAGTTAGCTGCAGCCCAGGTATTCAGGCTTCATTCCATAAATTTTACATAGAATTATGGAACCATTAAGGTTAGAAAAGACCTCCAAGACCATCAAGTCCAACCTTGTACCCAATATCTCCATGACCACTAGAACATGTCCTGAAGTGCCTCATCTACATGGTTTTTGAACACCCTCAGGGATGGCAAATCCACCACTTCCCTGTGCAGCCTGTTCCAGCTCCTGACTACTCTTCCAGTAAAGAAATTCTTCCTAATATCTAACCTGAACTTCCCCTGCTGCAACTGGTGGCCATTTCCTCTTGTGCTGCTTACAACTGCTTTGTGTGCACAAACTTCAACTGACAGTTGATAATCTAAAGCACTCGAGGATACTGCAAAAATCACCAGCTTTCAGATATTCAGAGGACATACACACAGTATTAATTATTAATCATTCAACCACCAGCCCACAGAGACATGTAGCTTACATAAGAACAACAACATCTACTCAAATTAGCTGAGCGTTCCAGTGGTTGTAGAAAAGCAAAGGGACTTGCAGGACAGTGCCAAGTATACGTGGAGAGGTCTCTGAATTAAATGCATGTGCCTATGTGCAGTTGCTGCAATGAAAAGAGTATGATCTTTATCTGAGTGCTCAACATTTCTCAACTTAGAAAAATCTTGAAAACCCTGGTTTTATGGTGGATTTAGCTCTCAGAGAAGAGGCTTGTAGAGATCTTTCATCTTTGCTGCAAATCCTATAATGTGACCTTGCCATTTATAAAGCCATGGGGCATATTAGAAGGAGAACCACCATTCCTGGTATCAGAACCTATGAATGTATAATGGAACAAGCTTCACAAAGGTTATAGTGCATGAGGTGAAAAGCATTGCCTCAGAATAAATCATTTTGACCAAAAGCAATGCAGAGTTAAGAGGCATGACTTTTCTCAACCATATGAAAGTCAGGTAGGTTTTTCTGCCTGAGAGAAAGCACATTATTCAAACAACTTTCAGATGTATTGCATTTACTACCAGGAGATTATCCAGCTAAGCAAGCAGTTCCTTTTTTCAGATGTCATTTGGTTCAGCACATAAAACATTAAGTGAGGCCAAGACTCAACACAGAAATTAATGTACAGTCCAGGGATAATCGTGTGCTGATGGCTTGCAATGAAATCTGTTACTAATCGAGAATATTGGTATCATCGATGAAACAAAGTGCTCTCCCCCACACCATTTAACCATTCTCCCCAATGCCAATGGAGCTTATCCTTTGCCTGACAAGAATTAAAGTCTTAAATTAATTGTCACAATGCTAATCCAACTCTTTGCCCAATTACACTGTTATTTGAAACATTAGGGTTCTGACGAACTGGAAAACTGTACTGCGGAAGCCCAAAATTTCCTGACCAGAGGTTCTCAAACACTCCAACAGGATAGAAGAAAAAAAGACATAAACCAGTAATCTATTGCAGTAATACAGTGCACTGCAGTAGGGAAGCTTTTAGTCAGCAGATTCTTTTCAGAAACACACATAGGTAGCTGTGATAGATAGACTAATTTCTCTCCTGCTCTGCTGTACAGGAGATGAATCCACGTGTACAACTTGCTTAACCATACCTGCCAATCTACCAAACAGAACAGTCAACTTCCGTTGCTTTTATTTTGTGCTAATGTATTCCAGTTACCTTTGCAAAGCAATTTATTCAGCATGAATGATTTGTAATATACAGAACGTGTTCTGTACTACATAAACCTTTTCATATGTAATTAATATTTTATTAATTTTTTAACATTAAATTACTTTTCTTATGAAATAGGATTATATTTTCCAGTTCATGGATGCAAATCTACATATGAATAATGTAAGTAATGTTAAAATATCAACAGATATCAGTTTACTACAAAATAAATTACTTTCTTCCCTAGAGAATGTTTAATCTCAATTATCGCTCATGGAAAGCACACATCACTAAGAAGCAAGCCAAGAACAAGTCCTTTTCAAACAGCCAAACTACTGCAGACATATTTTGATAACTAAACTGCACTATATACTCAATAACTTCACCCCAATCCTGCTTCTAGGAACGGGGAATTCTCAGAGCTGTTCAGCTCCTTCATTTAAATTATTTCTGTATTGCCCAAGAGGAAGACAGGTACCTTAGTAAGCACCTGAGTGAATGCTGCTAATCTTGTATTTATAGTCATTGTCAAAGCTTAGAAACATCACCATTTGTGGGCACTTGACTTCTCAACTGTAAGATTTCACAGGCTCTCGTAACACGATTGAAGCGGCTTCACAACTCAAATATGGGCAGGACGAGGTCATGCTATTGTATTTATTTCTCCACATAGCATGGTAAAAGAAAGAGATAATTTTTGGACAACTCAGTCACAGGTAAACCACTCATCAACTCTCAAAAAAAGGGAAACAGGGTTCTAGGTTTTCTTTACTCAAAATGGTATTGGCTCCACCAGACCTACAGCCCAGAGAGAGTTCTGTAGTAATTAGACTAATAGGCTGTTTTATTTTTTTTCCTTTCTTTTTTTTAATATGCTAGAAATGGAGGAAGTGGTGCAAAACCTGATCAGTATGTTGGTGGAGCATCTCTCACACAAAGCTAAGAAAATGCGCTGACACTGTAATATTATGTCCTGCTGGCCAACCAAGTTTGAGGGCATCACCAGCTGAAGTACAGCCTAGATCTTCTGGTAGAGCAGGTGCTATCATCAGCTTTGCCAGTGCTCCACAGCTTAACACAGAAGTGATAAGACAACTTATCACTTCAGGGGTGCGGTGGAATGAACGTAGCCTGACAGTGTCTGGTAGCATTGGTTCCTTTATTCTATGTGTTCAATGGGAGAGAAAAAGAGCATTGCTTGTCACCATAAGAGAAAATTAGTACTGACTCAGAACAAGTGCCAGGTCTATAATGACTGTACACAGATGTTACTAGAGTAAACTTGAGGAAAATATGATAAAGACTGAACAATCAGCCATCCCCCATTGGGGGAAAATATTCAGAGTAGCTGGTTGAGTGGGAACATGTGCAAAGTGAATGAATCGTGCATGGACCCCAGATGCACGGGAACATCTGCGACGATGATGCTGGCATTGAGAACTAGTTGCATATTCATGACATCATTATCAGTCCTGCTTCTGTGCATCTCCTTATTGCACAGAAGAGCTACATCTCTCATATCTACAGTTAATGGATCTGAGATCACTGGGATATCCAATTAACAGCAGCATCCTCAGTTTTGGTCAAACAAAATACAACACAAATAGGCACATACTTAGCACCACAGCTACACAAACCTCTTGGTGGCCACCTTTTGTCATCATCATTCATTCACACTACAGTAGAAAATGTTGGCCTTTAGAAGCTTCACAAGTTGTCTCTAGCTACATTTCTTCAAGGGTAAAAGAGCTTCCATACTGGTGTAGTGCACTGTACAAAGTCATTTATCCTTACATTCCTCTGTGCTTCCAGAGTAGTGTTAAAGGTGTCTGTGCATAAACAGGTCCAGCTGTTCATGTTGTATTTCTAAGAAACAGACTGAATTGGGCTGAGTGTAAGTATCTATATGAGACTGAACATATCCTCCTTATCCTATTGCAACAGGCCCTGCTAAAAAGATTGTCCCCTTCAAGGCTGAGAACATAACACACGGAACATAACTTGCAGTGCTACACAAGGTCATGCTCCTTGACAAGATCCAGGGGCTGGGCATCTTGTCCTATTGGCCCTTTAAGTCTGCACCACAAATAAGTGCAATCAATTAGAAAGAAAAAATAAATAAATAAAAAAAAATAAACCTCCATGTGATATGGACAGATAGCAGATTATGAAAACAGTTGTAGAGCTCTCATAGAAATAAACTTGTCATCTCTCATATTCTTATTACTACAATAAGAAGGTAACTATTGCTTCCCCAATGTTTCTTGCCTTCCACTGCTTATTAATACTTGTGAAAGCTGTTCAGCCCTGTTATTTGTATAAGATAAATAATTGAATGAACTCCATTCCCAGTGCTTGTGTCTCTGCTATCATTTGCATTTTCTACTTTAAGCTGACACATGGTAACCAAGGTGGGGAGGTTTTCCATCTCCACCAGGTCAAAAAAAATACTGTAGTACCAGTGTTTGTATGATATCTATGCCCCACAGGTATCCCCCAGCCACTGCCATCCTTTGCTGTCTCTGACCAGTATCATAGTTAGCTACATCTTGCACACACTCGTGTGCTCTAAAAGTTACAGTAGGAACTTTTGACCAGCAAGCTCAGTGCTGTAACAGTTACTGCACCTCCTAAATTAACCTTTACTAGCTCTGCCCATAACAGCTTGACACATGTAACACAAAGAGGCAGCTGAGGGGACACGATAATAAACTGCAAAGGAAATTAAGAACTAAATGTAACCTTTCAGTAAGTTAATAATCCATGTAAAAGCAGAGGGATGATCCTCCCTGTCTGATAAAGAAGGGTGAGTTGCTAAACAAAGTCTGTGAAGGACAGAAGACAGATTGACTATTTTTTATTAAATAACCTTTCCCTCAAAATTCAAGAAATGAAAACATATATTATGTAATTCTTGCCTTTTCCTTAAAACTAATTTTTGAGACTGTATTGTCAGTGCATATATGAAAACATGCATATAAATTTAGATTTGTTACACTGGGATCTAAACTGGAGTATAAGCAGAACTATATCAGGTAACTAAAACAGGCATTAACGTAACATCAAGCTGATTTACATGCTTCAAACTTTTCTGTATTTGACACAACTTCTGACAGCCAGATTGCTGTCTCTGATCAAAACAGCAGTGCAGCATTACCACCTTTTCTCTGGAGTTTCCTCCCCATAATGCCTCGGACACTGGGAGAGTAGATGAGCAGCCACATACTGACACCACTGTCCACCAGCTTAACCAGTGCTGCCACCCTGTTTCCTTTCCCCCATCGTTTCCTTGTACTGATGTGTTGTTTCTTCTCCTAGGAGCAGGCTACAAGCTTTTGAGGCCAGAGATCTTTGCACAGCCCACGTGCCCCAGCATGGATGATGCTCGTAGCACACTCACAAAACAGATACTCATATTGTGGGGCTTGTAGCTAGAAAAGCACTAATTTTAAAAGCTTCATTTAAACACAGGACTCCTTTACAGTAATTCCTGCAATATAACCAAGTCCATGTTAAATTACACCTTAAAATATTTCCCTGAATGTTTTAGATCCATTACTAATATTGTGAATTGCTGAATACCAATTATTTTGTCATACTCATTTACTTTGGGATTTCTGGGAGAAGTTTCTCCTCTTTTTACGTAAAGGTTGTCCTTTTACTATTTGCCACCAGGAACCTAGTTAATGAAGATGTTATATACCTAAAACCAGAAGGCATCTGACCTCAAAATGGTAAAACTGCAGTGCACGAGGAGCAGCACTGAGGGACCCCATCCCACGCTGTCAGCTTTATCAGCACCCATGTTGTATAGCTGAATTTTGCCAGGCGCTATATCATAATTCACGGGATCTATTGCTACCCAGGAAAAAATTCACATTATGTCAGCTGCAGGCAGACTTGATGAATTGGAGGCTCCAAAGCTTTTTTTTCACTCCCCCCCTCCCCACTTCTTCATCCCCTTGCTTCTGCAGCTTGATGCAGAGAGAGCTCGGCACAAACAAACCGTATTGTCTAGCAGCCAGGGCACTAGCTGGTGCGGTCTGCACTGGTCCTTAGGCCAGACACCATTCTCTTAAGGAACCTTTTCATGTCAGTGGGTTATATATGGGGAAACAGCATAGCTCAGTAAAGACTGCAACGTGTTGGGATTCAAGAGAAGCAGACTATATGTAACACTGCCACCTCCCTCCAAGTGGTTTTGGGCAAGTCGCTTGGCCTCTTAACATTTCCTCTTGACTAATGAGTGCAGAGGCAGATCTACTTTGCTGAGACCTCCCAAAGGAAAAATGCTAAGAATTAGTTGTTTGCACCAAATTCCAATGTTCATGTTCTATTGGACTAATCTCACCTGTGCATGGACTGCACAGAAGGGAAAAAGAAAAGAAAAAAAACAGTAAGGTGACAACATTCAATGCCTGATGAAATGAAGCTGCTCCAAATTTGCTTCAATACATCTTTCAAGCCACAGCTTGACAGAGTCACCTGAATAATCCTGGTATAATTCCAATCCATATTTCTACCTAAAATATTGAAAATCTTTAGCATGCAATTAATATAGCTGGCAATGACACAGCACATCCATCTGCCCTCTTGCACCAGATGAGGTTTAATAACCAATATGCCCGATGGGCTCAAATAATTTAGAGCCCATATTTATTCTCAGAAGTGGCCCTTGCTGACTAAAGGTTTCACCACTTCCCCATAAATTTAAGGACTGAATGTGTAGGGAGGGGGAGGGTGCACAGAGGAAGAGATTTGTGGGAGAAATTCTGTGTATATGGGTGACAGTTTGTAAAGACAGCTTCTCATAAAGAGAAGTTGCTTTTGTGTAGTCATTTTGAAGTATTAAATTTTGATAACTCTTTAATCACAGCAGTTTAATGAGATAGAGGCAGCAGGTGAAAGGGGAATACATCATGTCAGTTCAAGTACCTGGCTCTCTTCCTGCTGTGAACATTTAACATGACACAGTAGTCTGAGGCTCTCCTTTTGCAGCTGCAGTTGAGAGAAGGGATTTTGTAGTCTTCCAAGAATGTTTGATTTCCCTTAAGAAACCTCTTTATGTGATCAAAAGTCATCCTTCACTTCCCAAGCAAAAAAAAATTGTTGTTTGAAAAAGTGCAAACAAAGTGCCTGGATTTAAATGTAAGCTTTTTGGGTTTAATTTTTAAATTGGCCAAGACAGATTATTTTATCCTGTAGAAGTGTTTGTTGCGAGTATCACTGCAAACCTGTATTTGATCCAGCACTTAGTTTTTAATTCACTCTTAATAAATGTTAGCTAATAAAATCAAAGTCCCCAGTGATACTTGCGGTCCCTCAAGTATTATTATTTTCATTATGAAATTCTTGTATTTTATCCCACAGAATCTCCAAACACATAAACAAACAAATTGCTTCCCACATATGAAAGAGGTGGATGAGTAGCCAGCATTCATAGATCCCATGATCCAATCTTAAACCACAGGTAAAGCATGTTGCTTAAAAGATTGAGGCACTGAGGTGCACAGTGAGGAAGGGAATAACAAGATACCTTATTTTGCAGTAGCTAGTAGAAATTACCTGGGCTGTTTCAGCAGATATACTTGAATAAGCCAAAAGCACATTCCTCTTGTAACCGCAATGCTGCTGCTTCCCTTCACAGAAGGATATTACTTGGTTGTTTCTGTTCACATTGAAGTTTAGCAAGCTTATTCCATGTGGAAAACTTCCTGTCAAGACTATATTGGAACGGTTATAGCTTATACCTTTCTCCAATACCAATTTGCTTCTTGGGGAGCATGGATCTGGACACAGCCTTTGGTATTGGGAAAGCATGTTCTTTGAGATCACACTCACACAGCCGAAAGTCTTCAGCCAATTCTCATCACCCACTAGGCAGTGCCTAAATGCTTCATTTATTAATTTGATACTAGACTGCCCCCAGAATCATTTGCTATGATCCAAGATACAGAAAAAAGATCACAAAATTTTTAAAATCAAGTAATTGCCTGCCCCTTTGTCCTGTCAGAGAGGATGTTAGCAGGCTGTCAAACATAAATTGCAACATGACCAGATCTTCCCACCACTTCAGGAAATATAATTAAATTTAAGGTTTCATGGCTTTCACTCTCTAGTAATTCTTAACCTGTTGTGTTACTAATAGCCTTCGAAATCTGGTATATATTTACAAGAACAAGGAAACAAATACTATCACAGCTGAGCTATAATTTTAGGACCCCTACTATTGAAGTGGTCTTATTACAAAGCCAGATCCCTTTCTAAATTACTATTATGATGTGCCAATCAAAACACGACTGAAGCAGCTAAACAGTGATTGTTTTGATACACCTCCTCTCAAACAGTTTATATCCTCTACCAGTAGGGATGGTCAGTACCAGTTCAAACCTACATACTCCCGAGTGAATTCCACCAATTATTTTTTTCTCTTTTATCCATTTCTTGCAGGAATTGGTGCAAAGTGCTTTACATCTCTCAGCATTTGACACCAAAGGAGGAGAGCAGTCACAAGGAGACCCAGGCAGCATACTGATGAGCTCAAGTACAGAAGATCTGGGATGGGGGACCTTCCCCTCAAGGTCCTCAGCTCTACAGCTGGTAGATAGATCCTACATTTTAACAAACATGGTTTTCAAGACAAGAGTCTAAACCAATTGTTACCTTAAGTAACAACATTAGTGTAAACTATCCTCTTTCTCTGATGGATTCATTGGTTGCTATCTACTTCATCAACTGCTCTAGGTAAACATTGCTTCCTTCCTCCTTCTTAAGCCTTATTACAAAATATTAAAGTTTAAAAAAACTAAATCATTTTCAGAATAAGGCTCTTCAAAACAACAACAAAAAAGGAGAAATAATACTGCATGGTTTTGCTTTCTTCTTCCCCAGCTCTTTCTCCTTCCAACCGCCTATAAATCCTCAGTATCATGCGTAACCGCCACCAGTTGAGTGGATGGAATTCAGCTCAATTAGCCATTAGAAGCATAACTGTAAATGACCATCAGTCTTCCCTCACTTGGAACAAACATTTTGATTTCTCAGAGGCAAAATCTTTTTACTGTTTTATCTTGAGCATTGAAAACATTCCTTCACTTGAAGTCAAATTTCCAAAGCCACTCTAAACACATAAATGATATCCCTTTTCTTATCTTTTATCTGTATGATTTCCCATTTTTTCCTCTTTTGACACAAGCAAAAAAATTCAGCTCCCTTCTCTTTATATGCAAAATTTTGCATGAAATACCTCTAAAACCAATTCAAAGTAAGGCTTGTCATCTTCAATCCACCAACAGAAAAAGCAAGCAAGCAAGACCACAGAATAATGACGCCTATTCTGACACTGATGACTTTTTTTTGGAGAGAGGCTGAAGTACCATTTGAATACATATGCTCGCTCGCCTTCATTTTGCACAGAATTGGTTTTAAAATGGATAAAGCCTCTTGGGTTCTTCAAAAAGAATGATTTTTCTTCCCCCCTTCTCAACAGCAGTCAGTTCACTATTGTTTTTCTGTGAAGTAAGTTCTGCTAAACAACAACAATCCTTTCTATCTTGCCTGCTCTTCAGGCCACCTTTCTCCTCCTTTTGTGTATTTCTCAAAATTATTGGTCCCTCACACAATCTTTCACCTTTATACTCCTTCACAAATTGATTCCAGGCTTTCTAAAAAACTCTCCAGCTTCCACTTCAAAGATTCAGATCAACAAAAAGGTACTGAGATAGGATCTCTCTCTATTCAGCTTTCCACCATTGTGAATTATGACAGAAATAAAAGCACCTCTAATTCCTTTCTCCTCTACATAAACTCCACTCTTCATCAGTGCCTGAACTCGTACCTGTATTTTGGTCATTCCTCTCCATCTTACCTCAAAGACTTTCAAGAGAGCCTGTAAGGCAGCACCGTTTTCATAACAAACTATAACCATCCCTATGAGCTGGTGTCTCCCAGGGATGATTACAGTCAAAAACGATCCCCAACAACAAATAAGAATGTCACCTTAAGTCAGATCCTTCATTCTCTAATGGTTTTATGGAAGATGACTCTATCCTAGATAACATTAACTACTAAACTTCTCCAAAGGCCACGATCTCCTGATGTCAGTGCTGCATGGACACCAACGCAGCACTTACCAGGAGCGATATGAGCAGGCAGTGAAGAATAGAGGGTCTTACATTGTTTATAACACCTGTACAAACGAGGTGATGACATCTCCTTCCAACTTCTACTTTCCCTCACTTTGTTTACTTGGAGATATCAGGATTTAAAGTTCTTGGCTTCTGGTTCTTATCAGAAGTATACATTTGCTGCTGATAGCTTTTATTAAAAGTTATTATTAGGCAACTTTTCACTTTTATCTCTTATCACTTTCCGCTCCAGAAAACCTTATCACTCCTTTCACTAAGTGTATGATAATTGGAGCTTTGCAATTACAGGTACAACACACACAGATTTAATGGACCAATTTGACAAGCTAAAAGAATTCCAGTTCCCTTAGCTATTTAGTGTTTTAATAGTGCTTCTTCCTAATTAGTCTGTAGTTACAGTTACTAAAGTAATTGTCAATGACTATAACCATAAATAAAGCAGATCTGTCAGAGCTAGCAGTGGATCAGGACCTTTTCTGAGGAATGAGTAAATACACTACAAGATTTCAGTCAGAGACAAATGTCTCCTGAGGCTGGAGAATAAGAGTTGGATTCATAAACAACCCTCCAGAAAGACCATTAAGAAAAACCAGTCAGTGCCTATTGCTGGTATGTTTCAGGTGGTAGCTAGAACAGAAAAGTCCTGTGAAGAGTGACTTACAGTGATGCACTAAACCAGGACCACACCTGTGAGCATCTCGCTGCTAGGCTGCCCTTCCCAGGTCAGTAACCACCCGTGCAGGCTGTATTACAGTGTGTGCAGGGTGCACGTTGCTCTCCTTTGTGCGTAAGGGGATGTACTCCACCCTGAACACCCCAGGGGCTTATCTCCTCCCATTTCCTCCCTTAGCTGCTGCTCCCTTTCTACTCCAACACAAGTGGTGACAATGTCTTTTTGCCTATTGTACAGGCACGTATACCTTACAGGGACTGAATACAGGGGAATCCTGCAAGATACTTAGACACTGTTAAGTCTTTTGCTGCCCAGCCTGGAGATACAGGATCTTCTGAGAACATGTAACAATCTCTGAGTTATTCCAAATGAAAATGCATTAAATATTAAAATACAGGTTATGTAGCTGTAACTTTTTACGTGCCACACCAAACAGTTCTGTCCTAAGCAACACTGAAGATATTTAAAAGAAGTCAGATTTTTTTAATGTACCATTTTGCATGCCCATTTGTGCCCCACGCCACGGTTTAAATCTCTACATGCGAGCCTAGGAAATGTCACTTTGTTTTGTGATAAGGGTAGCTGTTGGCCGCACAAAAGGCTTGCCAAAGATTAGAAAGGTAATGTAAGAAGTGATGGGAAAAGAAACAACAAGGAAACATCAGGTTTGTTTCTTGATACATAAGAAACATTTGTTCTAGCGTCCTTAAAGATCTAAACCTACAATCAATTAAAAATAAATACAGGAATTTATCTTCCCTTCACAAGATACTTCTGTTCTCAGAGCACATGAATCAGCAGAATTAGACTGTAAAATATTAGTGAGAACTGCACACTCAGGACAAGTGAGCAAACAAGCAGTTCTTTATATAGAGAGAGTTGGAGTATTTCACTTTATTTAAATACATTTTTTTATGCCTGTGAAAATCTGTATTTCAAGACAGGAAAAACAATGCAATGAACAGAAGTTAACAACCAAGGGAAAAAAAAAACAAAAAAAAAACCAAACGAATATAGGAGACAGCAAAGTTAACAGTATAGGTGCGTGTTTATGTTTCTTAATTAAACAGTCCCTGGATTGATTCAATAAGCCAGGCACTGATAGGCAGTGTTTCTGCTTCCATGGGGCAGAACAGCAATTAGCTCTGATTGGTTCAAGTCCCAGGCCCAAGAAAAAAAAAAAAAAAAAAAAAAAAAAAAAAGAAAAAATCACCAGTAGCTGATTCAATAGTCAAGGGCAGCCAGACAGGCAGTTTGCCTGACCAGGTGCTTTACTTCCCTTGCTCCACCCACCTTTAGGCTGCCAGAGTCTTGTGTATTTCACAGATAAACCTTTATCCTTCTTCCTGCTCTTCATCCTTTGCAAATCACCCAATTCTAATCACGACCTTACTGAATACATTCAATTATACACAATTATTTGGATATTACTCATGTGAATAATTTCCAAATTATTTCAATTGCAAATGCTACAGGATGTTTAAATTCCACAGCACAGGCAGTGAACTTTAACCAGACCACCACAAACATCAGTATCATTTGTTATCGCTTCTGCTGTAGTGTCAAATGCAACATCCCAACTTTCAGAAAATAATGTCACCTTTATATGGGAAGGGATGACAAAAAAACCCTATGCTAAAAAACAGAAAACTCAGGACTTTTAATAATCTACCTTGGAAAAGATATTTTCCAGATATATTTTTCCCCAGCCTTATATAAGAATGCAAAGGAAAGCTTGTCAACTAGCTTCATGCAGATATTCATGGCAGGGAACTTGGGCACTTGGCTTGCAGTCCCTGTGAGGCTGAATATTTAGCAAGATTTGCCACTGCTTTACACTTCCTGTACGAGGACTAGCAAGAACTTTCCAATGACATACAATATACAGCTCCAGCTTTGCAATCTGATTTAGCTTCCTATTACCATTTTGTTGCCTTTATACCTATGCAGAATCTTTCCCACTATTTTTTCTGTATCTGCTTTACTGCCTCCTTCTATCAGAGGAATTTCCTGGCAAAGCTAGGAAGTCATGTACTTTCAAGCATTTTTTTTTTCTGAAGACACTAAGTTTAATGATCAGCAGCAATAGCCAGGTATTCATTCTTTCTACTTCAATGCTCTGAAGAGCAGTTTTCTCACGTACATTACGGAAGCCAGGTATTGGAAATACAGATCTTAAAGTTAGCTATTTGATATACATCTAAATCACACAAAACTAAACAAGCAAATCAATGTATGTCAATAGACTAAATTTTAAAATCTCAGGCAATAATAAAAAAAAAATTCTCTTCAACTTGAATGAACACTTACTTGTGTGAAGCCACAGGATCACACACAGAAGAGCACAATTAAGGTCTGAGAATCTATGCAGTGATTTGATTCCTAACTCAATAATCATCCATTTGTCCCTTTGCTGAAAAAACTCTTCTCACTGAAATTCTTTTCCATCTAGGTTTGCAGGACTTGGAAGAGTCCTTGATTTTGCACAGAGAAATCATACTTTTTTTTTTTTTTTTTAATAACTCATTAAAGCTTTAGACTTCAAAGACATTGAAATCTTCTGTAAAGCTGCATATTATTTTTGGTATATATACATTTTAGTATAAGTTTGGGTTTTTTTTAATCTGTAGTATATTTTAGTGTATGTATTCAGATAAGACAAGAGGGAGTGAAGCCTTATACAAGCTCAGAAGATGAAGGAAGTTTAGATCATCTACACTACCTTCCAATGAGGCTTAGAGTGGTTTCAAAAACATATATCCCATCCTTCTTCCGTGGACAAATGGGGCTGCAAAGCCTGAAAAAGGCAAAAAGCGGAAGGGGAAATTTATAGTGATGTTTAAATACATAAAAGCTAGGGAGGGAGGTGTTTTATCCATGTCCAGGACAATGTGATTAAAACAGGAAAAAAAGGAAAAGCCACATTAGGTAGTAGGAAACACCTTCTCAGAGTAAGCAATGAGCTGAAACAGTCTGCCTCTGGAAGCTGCAGAGTCTAACAGATCTTGAAAGTATATTTGACTCTGATGGGGAAAGAGTATCGACAGGATGACAGAAGTGACAACCATATGCTAAGAAGGACCTTTCCAGCTGGTTTTCACTGTGGGAGCACTGCAGTGGTGGATATACCATCCAGCTCACAAGCCTCCTCTTTTTGTTCGGCGTAGCTCTGCTGCTTCCAGCATTCTGGGCTGCGGCTGCAGTCCACCATAGCTGGAATCCAAGGCCTGGCTGGTGCTGAGAGATAACTAGCCCCTGCCTTTTGGCTGGTGCTCTGCTTCCACCCCATCCCTCTGCCCACACCAGTCACATAACCTCCTGGCAAGGCACAGCGGAGAGCTCATGTGGCCACTGCTCAATTTAGTTGCTATTTTTTGTTGTTGAGTCAGTGTCAGCCAGATCATTTCCCTTATTTGTGTGCAACCACATGGCTGGTGATGGCATAAGGAAGGAGTTAGCTTTTTTCATCCCTGGCCTTGTCTAACAGTTTCTATCTGCCTCAATACACCTGAAAACAAACAAAACAGAAAGTAAGAAAAGCTTCTCAAATTTTATTTCCTGACACAATGTGGATGAATTGTTTTACACATATGTTTTCAAATGAAGCTGAAAGCAATTAAGAAATTGAAACAGTGAAATTCAGCATCTCTCTAAGAGACAGGAGACATTTCTTCAAATAATATCCTTACTTTCTAATGTTACAGATATTCAAAGAACATAAGTTTAAGGATAGCATGAAGAGCATCAACCTTTCTGTTTGCATTACACTGCATACATTATTTGCATTTCTGAATAGCTTAGGAGCAGTAATCTATACAGACACAGAAGAAAAAGATGGTCTGTGCCAAGCATCTAACACATGAGAAAACAGAATAATTTATACAGATAAAGGAACAGAAATAAACAGTAAACCAGCATTAAATCCACATCAGATGCCAATGGTCTGTCTCAGCAGCAACAGAAGCTCAGGAGTTTTGAAGGCATTGTAACAAAACTTTTAAAATTATTTGTCTGAAATAAGGAATTTGAAAGAGAACCAAGATGTGGCCTTGCTCTGAAGAAGGGAATCTTTTCCCAAGGATGAGGGATATGAGACAGAAGCACAAAGTTGTTTGCTCATAATATTTAACAACTGGGATATAGGGACTGGCATCTGGAGCTGCCTTTTGATACCAGCCTTGAGGTACGGGTTAAGGCAAAGAGAGGCTGCAAATAGGTTTAAAAGTGAACCTGAGAGATTTGATATGATAAAGAAAAAGTCCAAGAAGGAATGCAAAGAGAGCAGTAACATGGTCCAAGGGGCAGATAAGGTAAAAGATCTTTGCAAAATAATGGATTCAGGCATAAGCACCAAGAGAAAAGAAATAGACCGTGCTACAGCCTTATATGAACCTTCATGAGAAGGTTAGCTGCAAGGGTGGGTAGGAAAGGCTGTACAGTCCAAAGACATTCCAGAGAAAGGATCTGAGCATTCAAGCTAAGTAGGAATATAAGAACTTAGGAAAAAAAAAAAAAAAATTAAGAAAAGCTATAAAAGATTCATTTTTGCAAGCTGCACTATAAGTTTCTCTTACGACCTACAGACACTTTCTCTCCCTTTTCCATTAAGTCATAGTTAAATCTGAATCTGTAACTGTTGCCTTGGGATAGAATACTGGGTTCACATGAAGAAAATCTCTTAAAGCTGTTTTTTCATTTCAATTTGAAGAATAATTATGCATATAGCACAAGTGAGGCACAACAAACTCTAGGGAAAGGAGAACAGGAGGAAATAAGAATAGCTTTTGCTGTCTGATGAATAATTCTTTACTGAATTATCAAGGAAGAAAAAAACCTGGTAGCTGTGATTTCAATCATCTCTAAAGGAAATTCCTATTTGAAAATGAGAAATTCCGTATTAGATGTTAAAGAGGCAGCAAGCAACATTCCCACGCTCAAAATAGTAGCACATGTGCACAAGAGAGAAGTGGGAAGATTTTATTAACACAATTCAGACAACCCAACCAAGTCACCTGCTGGGGACCTGGCCACTGATAGCACAGCAAGGACAACACCACGTGCTCCCTGGGCTTTAGCCATCCAACTACCCCACTCTCCTTCTCAACAGCTGCAAAAGAAACAACGGCAGCAGCAAGGCACGTCAGGGATTATTCTGACAGTGAAGTGCTGCATCACCCTCTGGCAAAATAAAGCAAGGACAAGAAAGCAGCAACTTGCAGATACTGCTGTGTAGTACTTTGGGTTCTACCATGTCCCCCTGCAGTTACTCATCATTGCCCTGGGGAGAAGACAGAGGGGAGTTCAGGGGAAACATTAAGGTTGGTAATGTGGTTTATCCGCATGAAACCATGTATAGCAAACACATATGCTTAGAATAAAGACAGACTTTCTCCAATGACCGGCTCTCCAGGGCTAGAATTTCCATAGCCTTAACCCAAATCATCTTTGTCATGCAAGAGGCAGTTTTTGTAAAACAAGCACCAGCAAAACACAGACAAAGCACTCCAGGGCCTCTGCTGCAGTTGGCATCTCAACGAAGCCAAAACCAAATCATAAACCAACACACACACACACACACAAGCTGGAATCCTGCTCAGAAACCAAGGATAGAAACATCTCTATACTTCAAGTCCCCAGAAAAAACATATTCTCCATATCATCTGCTAAAACACTGGTCATACAAATTCATATTTAAAGGAACACTAAGTAGTTTGTCACAATTGCTTTCTGACATGGTAGAGTTTAAAAGGAGTTTTAAAAGCCTATTAAGGACTCAAAAAATTATTTTTCCTTCATGCTACAATTTCCTTCTGGAAACAAATTTTTACTTTTTCTCCCTTGATGTAGAAATAAAGAATTTTATGCTTTGTCTAAAAAATTCTTTTAACATCAAAGATAGTGGGGTTTTTGTTTGTTTGTTTTGTTGTTTGTTTGGGGTTTTTTGTGGTGTTTTGTTTGGGGTTATTTTTTGTTTTGTTTTTTTTTAGTGGAACTTAAATAGGAACAATAAATTGGAAATTTCAAATTATTTTAAAAGCAAAAACATTGCATTATAAAAATCCTGCAAAAGCACACTTGTGGCTTACTGGAATTTCAAATCTATATTTCTGAATGCGATATTTCAAATGAGCGTACACTTACAGGAATCTCTAATGGAAAAACCAACCATTTGTTTTGTTAGACTAAAGTTAATAGAGTTTAATTTTTATGGTGTTCCAACATGGACTTTAACACTGTCAGCACTGTTGCCAAGACAGGATTTTTGAAAAAGCTAAGGTATTATTTATGCATACAAAAAAATAAATCATCAAAATTTTAGAAACTCCAGATGTTTTCGTAGATAAGATACTGTCCTTGCTGTACCGATACATTCTGAAAATTGGGAAATTCTGATTCTCAAATAGGAGATGAAATCTTTTGACAATGAAGCCTGAAGGAGATTTCTGATCTTCTATCTGAGGAGGAAAGACACATGAAGGAGGAATTTGACTCTGCTTCTTATAAGAAATATTGCTGTCAGCTTTACCACAAACAGACAAAACCATCACAGATGTGATGCTTTTCATTGCCTTTCCTTAAGGGAAAAAAAAATCATGTCTTTAGTTTGAAAGCCATGGCCAATCAAAACACAAAAGTTAACAGAAGTTCTTCAAGGAGACACGCAGTAGCTTTATGTACCATCAGAATCACATTTAGCATAATAATAACCTGTGTTTAAAAATAAAATGTACGAGGTATCAAACAGTAGGTCTTCAGACCAAAGCTTCAGCCTGGCTTGCTCTGTTTCAGTAGGAAAGTTAGAACTAAACCCATCTGAAAAGCTAATCCTCACAGAAACAAGATACAGATGTTGTGGTCTATACTTGGTAATGCAAGTAGTGAGTCATATTAATCTCCAAAAGAAACAGCACGACCAGAGTAGATCTAAAAGAGAAGAGCAACTACTTATGAACACCAGCAAATCTGCTGCTGAAGACAAGATACGACAGATGTCTCTGAAGTAGGGAGATTCTGCAGCAGCTCATATGCACCAGAAGAAAACAGGAGAAAGCAAGGTCAGAACAAAGGCTTGTTTCTGCTTCTTCAGTTAGACGTAAAAGAAAACAAAAGGATACAACTGGCAGGATTTTAATATCAAACCAGAGCAAAGGCTGGTATGGTCCACATGTGAGCACCACTGACATCCATAAAGCCAACTGATGACCTGCTGAGGAGTGTATATTCAATATTGAACGTCTACTCAATGTCAAAACTATAGCTTGCTTTATCCCCCCCGACCTTTTAAAATCATTAAAAAATAAAAATAAAAATGTTTAGATGTGCAAAAAACATCCCTGCAAAGAGCAATTGTCTGCAACTAATGTAATTGAATTGCATATTTCTTAAATGGGCAAGAGGGGAAAAAAAAATTTGAGGAGATGCGTCTTGCCTTTTACTATACTATCTTTACTCCCCAAATAGCTTCCTCAGAATGATTTGGCACAAACATGACATGATGACTAAGTGCAGCAAAGGATAGTCTACATACCAGCCAGAGCACTGTCTGTGGGCAGTACTAAAAGCAACGTACGCTCAGCATCTGGTGCCCAGGCTGCACCGTTTTCTTGATGCTCAGTATGAATTATTTTCTCTGCTCTTCTGGTCCATTCCTGGTAACGTCGCCTATCCTTCCAGTGGCCTTTTTGTGTTCTTTGATGTTGACAAGGATGATGGCAGTGTTAACCTTTTACAACAAGTGAAGGGATTGTCTCACTAAAAAATGTCTTAGCTGGTTTTGTCTCCTTCTGCCCTTTCTTCATGATTTTAAGACATGGTTCGTGCTGGGAGGGTTGAAAAGCCCATGCACATACTATTCTTTTCAGCTGCACCATTCTACTTGCTCAAATCTTCTTTTAACGTGAAACGAAATTTGAAGATTGCATTGAAGTAAAACTTGTAGGATGCCTGACAGAAGTTTGAAAAGGCTTGCAAAACACTATAGTTATTTCTGGAAGGGACTTGTTTTTTCCGTGTATTTGTCTGTTATTATTATTTTCAGAAAGTCAGGGGCTCATGAGAAGCCCCTATGCATTTTCAGCACTACCAAAATTCAAAAGAAAAAACACACAACTAAGTGCTTGTTACCTTGAAATAAAGCAGGAAATGTAATTAAGGACTTCAATTACAATTGGCATTTCTGATTCTGTTGCTGTAGGAGGCCATCTTGCCAAAGCAAGACTCCCTAGAGAGAGGCTCTGAACTACATTTCAGACCACTTTATTAATTACTTCATCACCATCATCAAAAGAGCTCTATTTAAACCCAGTATTTAGTGATTAAATGTTACACATTAAGAGCTGAATATTCAGAGAACCAGTTCAAACTGCTTGTGCCTATGCAGCTTTCTACCACGCACGTTTCACTTCCAGTTTTGTTGCACTGAGAGCGTGCAATTGCTTGTATGGATTTGCATTTGAACATTAAGGCTGAGATGAATCGCTGCAGAAGACAAGATTGCAGCCCTCTCTCTGCATATGGGAAAGCACGTTGGTGCTTTATTTGCAAAATTACAAATCAGTTCATGTAATGTGGAACCTGACATTTATGTGCACAAAAATCATCACAGGCATCTACAGAGAATTCATTTTCAAACTTCATTTCAGGTTCTTACGAGCCAACTTTTATGTTATTACTGAAAAGACTGAAACGTGATTTACATTCTCTTCCTTTGGGGGTATGACACTGACAGAGAACAAGTGACTTCTTTTTCAGAGAGTACTAGAGTCAGAATGGATAAAAGACCAAGGAAACTACTGTGCTATACAACCAGGCTTTGTAAAGAATGGAGCTTAGATGTTACTGATACGAAGAATAAGTATGTATGTCGTGAGGTCTTGTGCCTATGTGTACCTATCTATCACTCTCAGGTACTAACACACTATCACAATAGAAGCTGTGCAAGTACTTCACAACCTTTACTATAGTTAACTTCACATCTCTGTCAACTCTCTATTATTCAGGCCAGCGAAGGAGGGAAGGGTGAGGACAAAGGGTTAGACAAAGGGAAAATACCGACAATGAAAAAATTTAAGTAGCAAGACACACTGGGAGGACGTAGTGAGGAAAAGGGAGAAGGTAAAGATCGGCATCACTGCCGAGTCTGGCAAACTGTGATTCCCACATCACCACTGACTTAAGCATCTAAGTTTATATGGCAGACAACAAGCTGCACATAGGAGGCTGTGTTACTTGCCAAGGAAAGTTGGATCCTGAAGAGTCGGCATTGGCATTCTGTACGCAACCTCTGCAGTTAATCCACAGCCTGACATCCAAGAGATGATGCTATGCTCAGTTTATAGAGAGAAGCCTCAAGTGCAATGCAATGGAGAATCTGTCCAACATCACTGGGTCTGTAGCAAAACAGGAACTGAATCCAGGAGCCCAGAGCCTTGGGCTTCACAACTGCAGAAGCACAGCAATTGCTCCTTAAAAGACTGAACTGCAGGTTCAGTGTATTAAAGGGATGTTTAGTTTTTCCATTCTGAAGAAATACACTGAATTCTTGAAAAGCAGCACCTCTTGCTCTAATCTACATCTACTCTTCGACTATTTAGCAATGCCCTAGTTACAAAACAGGCACCTTTGCATAGCAAGTTCCTATTTGTACTGCTTTTTGGCTTTCAGTAGTTAAACATTTATTAAGGAAAACAGCCTGCACTTTTTTTTTCTTGGTGGAAGTGTAGTAATTTGAGTTGCTTTCACTTTAGCTTAGTTTTGAGAGTTTAAAACAAAATAACAACAAAAATTAATTTTAGAATCAAAACAGAACCAAAGCAAAACTAAAAACCACAAGTTTATTTAATTTTCTTTTCTGCCTATCATTCTCCTAAATAAGCATCTACTGCTGCTAACAAAGAAATTGGAGGAGAAATGCAAAGTGCTTTGGAGTTCTCTCCCCCCAGAGAACTTGTGACAAGTGAACAACTTATCACGAAAGGCTGTTGACAGCAAATGAAACAGTATCATGCCTTCACATAGTAGAATTAATCACAAGGAATGGCGTACAAAATTTTACAAAGAGGGAGACAGATTCATCTAGGCTGAAACCCCCGATTCTTAAGACAATGGGGGTTGTTAGCAGCCATTTTTATGCAGGTACTCCACGTGATAACAAAAGGAAGTTTATGACCATGTTAAAGGAGCCAGTGAGCAATCAGTAAAAAGCCATCAGTCGTCTCAGTTCCTTTCCAACTGTTCCCTCCTCTTTCTGCCTCTTATGCCAACTACTCCTCCGTAACTGGCATGAACATTTCTATTCCTAAAAAACCCCACACTTTGTTGCAGTTTCACTGCAGTGTATTACACTCATCGCTCTGGTTTCCTGCGTAACTAGTATTTCATTAACCCTGGAATGTGAAATTGGAACAGGAAAAGCCCAAATACTATCATCTGAACACAAATTTCCAGGAGCTTTGAGCAGATAGTGAGATCACTTCTATTAAACTCCTGGACTATACATGAAATTCATCAAGGTCAGAGCCTATCTAATTTCCCTAGGTAAAACTTTGGTGGGTTCTGAGGTGCCCATTAAGAATAGCTCTGCATTCCTCTGTTCCCCAAACTAGCACACACAATAAATAAATAAACAACAGCAACCTTACACAACAACAGATAACCTTACACAGATACAGTAGGAAAATCAGCTAACAGAATGGTCAGTGATCATTTGAAAAAAAATGTTATCACATACTTCATCTAAAAGATAATCTAAAGTTCAGGTAAAGAATTTTGGGAAGTCCATTGTCATTTATTTGGAATTGATATAGACCAAGTTATCTCAATAATAGGCTTGGGCTTAGCAGGAAAAAAGTAGCTCCTTTGGTCTTACCTGACATCTGGTGGCAAACTTGACATTTTCTGATAAATAAGGGTTTGCAATTTGAGGTTCAAAAATGAAATTAAGAATTTATTATGAGCTTTTCATATTTGGTTAGTTGGTTTTGGTTTGGTTTTTTTTTTATATTAGAAGAGGAAGTATATGAATTTCATCAATTTTTCTAGTAATTCCACATCTAAACCTGCTCATCAGGCATAATTCCAGTTACAAATGCTTACTTATAGTGCTATGTGTGCATGAGCTATCATATATCAAAACAAAGAAAGGAATGATTTAATGTATACTAGTAAAGTTCTAATGCAACTAACCAATTTAACTTTCCCAATCCATTTATTCCCCCAAATTAGCAGCTCATGTGTTTTATGTGACAGAAAATGATAACTACACATCCATAGTTGATAGATTGGCCACTTTTTTTTTTTTATGACTATAACAGTATTACAGACATGCAAATAATTTGAAGTGACTTTTTCAAGGCTAGCACAGTGTTTAAATATGCTTCAGTGTGTCAACCACCTGCCAAAACTTTAGCTGAATCAAGCAGTTCCAGATCATTGGAACTCTAATTATCATAAGCACAAGTGGCTCTTGGAACAGCAGTGAGCTCTACATGACAGTGTTGGCAAGCACTCTACAGGCAAATAAATTAAACTCCACTTGCTGATTCTGATTACTAGATCATTCACTATTTTCTGATCATTTGGTTTCACAGGAAATTAGTGTTGGTGCTGAATGTTTCCAACATGATAGAAGGTCTGATTAAAAAGACAACACATTCAAAGCATGTAAAGGCAGAAAGGCTTTTCCCTATTTACGCCCATGTGATAACGAGAAACTAAGTTGGAGCACTTGAAGTTATATTTAATCATGCAATAAGCAACTTCTATTGCATATTCCTTGCCTATTACAAATGCAAAATAGGACGCATTAGCTGAAAACACCTTTGGTAGTTATGGTCCCCTCTCTATTAACACCATTCACACCCTGTGACAGGAAAGCAACTGTAACATAAACAGTTCATTTTTCGCCTCCCCATTGTGATTAAATCTTTATTCTAATGTCAGGTGTTTCCAGGCCCTGACAGTATGTTGGGTTATGACTTGTCTCTTGTTTAGCAGGCAAGATAATTCCCCAAACATCAGCAAGATGGAAAACAAATTTTAAAGGATCCCAGGACGAAGATGATTTAGAATTATTATTCCTGGGATGTTTTTCAACAATTATTTGCAATTTCATTTGAGATGGCATTAGAAATTATATATACGTATTACCAAATATATCCAAGAGATTTGTGTCCAGATTTTTAGTTATGTTTCAGAGGCCATAACTTCATTCAGCAAGGATCACTACAAAATGATATAAGCCTGTGTATAATGAAAAGCAAATGGCAGATCAAGTTCAGGATAAAGATCACAAAATTACACCATCTTCTTCCATTGTAATTAGCCAGTCAACACCACAGAATCACAGATTAGCTCAAACTGAAGGAACCCATAAAGATCATCAAGTGCAACTCCTTGATGGACCAATTGATATGGAAGTTAAATGCCTGTGTTTTGGCAGGTAAAGAACACTACTCTTACACAGTCCTGTTAGTGCTCTGGACTGACAGTGGTCACAGCTACAACTGCAATTGTAATTCTTACTGGAGTTTTGTTTCCCTGCCATATTAAAATGCTGCACAGAAAGCATGGTGTTGCTCTGGGTTTATTCTTCAAAAAAAAAAGAGTAAACACATTTTCCTCTCCCCTGGAATTCTGCTGCTATCACAAACCTCTTGGTAACTCTCAGTTTTCAGAGTGTTAAATATAGTGAAGGTCATCAAGTAGATGAAATCAAATCTATCCTTAAAATAGTTCTGGACTGCAAATTAAGTGTAAAAAATAACACCTTTGGTTGCTCAAGCAGCATTCCAGCACAATAGGAGAACTGCAAAGCATGGTTTTAAGTAGCTTCTCATTTTGGGCACCCATTTTAAAGCACAAATATGTTATAGGGCAGACGGTAGAATTACAAAGTGTTTTCCTTTATATCACAGTATGATCAAATAATGAGACTAAGGGCTCAGCATTCCCCAGGAGACTTAAACCCCATGTGCTGCATAGTAACAAGTGATGCAATTCTACGTTCAGGCTTACAGAAAAAGCAATGCAGTATTTTATAATCCATGTGCAAAACAGTCTCAGATAAAAAGCAAATGAACAGCAGAATTAGGAAGTTATAAACTTGTTCTTCCTGCTGATGCAAGGAACTGGCATTCAGACCCAACTAGCAAAGCATATCTGTAGGTTACAGAGTACATGCCAGTTCCTGAATTTCTATTTGCTACATTCTCCTCTTCATTTCTCTTTTTTATATTTTACTTGATTTTTAGTATACTAACTCCATTCTATATGTATACTCTATTCAAACTCCATGCTGAGGATCCAGCTAAAGGCAAACTACAATTACTGAAAAAGCCATTTATAAACCACAAGAATGGATGTGCATTAAAGGGCACCACTGAAAAGATGGACTGTCAGTGGAAAAATGCCAAGCTATGTCTACCCAGGAGAAGTAAGACATACACTCAGGATACTACTTTGGGGACAGATGATGAAGAGTCATTTTTCCCAAGTGGCTCAGGTACACCGGTCTACAGATCACTGTATCAACACATCTCCAAGGATATCAGCAGCAACTGTTCCCCAGGCTAACTTTTAACTTTGCTTGCTCAATGGAAAGCAACAGACACAACCACCCAGACTTCAACCCTCTACGCTGCCCTAGTTAGACCACACCTAGAATACTGTGTCCAGTTTTGGGCTCCCCAGTTTAAGAGAGGCAGGGATCTACTGGAAAGAGTCCAATGGGGAGCTATGAGGATGATTAAGGGACTTGAACATGTCCCCTACGAGGAAAGACTGAGAGAACTGGGGCTGTTTAGTCTTGAGAGGAGAAGACTGAGCGGGGACCTTGTTTATGTCTATAAATATCTGAAGGGTGGGTGTCAAATGGAAGGAGACAATCTCTCTTCTGTAGTGCCCAGCACTAGGACAAGGAACAATGGGTATAAGCTTGAGCACAGAAGGTTCCACCTCAACATACTGTAAGGGTGATGGAGCATTGGAACAGGCTGCCCAGAGAGGTTGTGGAGTCACCTTCTCTAGACACTTTCAAAACCTGCCTGGATGTGTTCCAGTGCGACATGCCCCGTGTGATCCTGCTTTGGGAGAGGGGTTGAACTCAATGATCTCTAGAGGTCCCTTCAACCCCTAATATTCTATGATTCTGATTCAGGTTCCTTGTTTGGCCTACCTGCCCAAAAGCCACCCTGCTATGAAACAATGTTTTTGGTGCTCAGCAGGCTAGATGACAGATAGTTGTGTCTCCTGTATGATCATTCCTCTGACTGCAATGTAGACATGTGTTCTTCAAACAGTTCTGAAGTCGGACAGCAGCAAGAAAAATCTTTATCCAGTTCTGAAGCAGAGAGGATGGCACAAACTGCATTTTGTCTGCAGAAACATGCTTTATTCATGCATCTTTCATTCTGTGCTCTGTGTCTTCTGTGACAAAATAGTCTGACATCCTTCTGGTGAGAGATAGCTGGGTATAGTTTCACTACACTATAATAAAGTTCCACTGTGCTAATCCCCCAGGAATGTAGCAATTATCTCCTACCTGACAGGTGTTAAATGCTGCCTTCCAAGAGATTATCCCATCCTCTCTCATCCCCTTCTGCCCTAGCTGTACAAGGGACAACAGTAAATAGAATATGCCACTATCTCAATAGGTAAAGAAGAGTCATTAGCTCCTGATCCCATGACAGGGATTCTGAGTAAAGCAAGGATGAGCCAACTTCATATCAGTTCAGTCCTCTACCCACAGCAAAAGGAAAAAGAAATATTTTTCCATTAAAAGCTTTTAAAGTGTTTCATTTGTCAACAGTTCTGTTATTTTCCTTGTCCTTTATTTCTCCTCACATATATCAGAATGGAAAAGGGGGGATGGAATGAATACAAACACACACAAAAGAAGTAAAGAGTGACAGAAAAATAATTTGTTTCTAATTTTATGAGAAGGATCTTCCCCTATATAGCTGCTTAGAAGAGTCATATAATCCATGAACTTCTTTCCATCACCAGCAAGTGGTAGATGCTTTGAAAAAAGCAGATAAGAAAATAAGTTGAATCGCCCTTCAGCCTGAAGCACCCAAACTTGTACCAGTCAGTGTTTTAAGCGTCAGTTAGCTGGAGCCTGTATTTCTTGCCAAAGCCAGGACCACTACAAATTAATATTTTAAATATAATTTAACTGAAGGTCAAATTTCTTTTCTTTACAAAACTGAAATCTTAAGAAAGTTCTTTCTCTTTGTCTGTTCTTATCTTTTGTGCATTACCAGTATCAGTCTCAAACAAGCACTCCTCAGTCATCCATCAAACTAGAAGACTGAAAAACCTTTCTATGCGTAAACTTCCATTTAGAAATCTATCTGAATTACCAAATTCACACTCGGTATTCTTATCACAACACTCCCTGCAATGGGAGAGAGATTTGAAATATTGCTCCCTGTCCTCCTCTTCCCACAGTTGACCTTATGCAAACCTCCCTACAGCAGCATTTGTAGAGTCCTTAAAACAAGCAACCAACCAAAACTTCACTTTGAGCGGTACTGCAGACCTGTGCCAATTGGACTCCTGTCCAATTCAGATGCTTTTTCTCATCTCCCTGTCTCTTTTTGCCAGGAACTTCAAGAAGAATCTATCTTTGATAGATAGATAGATAGATAGATAGATAGATAGATAGATAGATAGATAGCCTTTGATGCATTGTAGTTACCAATGTTAGATGCACAAGTGAACATGAAAAATCAAAATTAATCTCAATTAATAGACAGCCCCTGCTTTAGCTTGTGTTTGCCACACAGTGCCAAAAAGACTATGAGAGATACTCAGCCTCCAGAGAGAAGTAGAACACCCTATCAGTATGACTATACTAATCCCAGTCCCTTGTGGCCAAGTCTTTTTAACAGAGTGCCTGTTAAATCAATCCCTAGCACTCACGAATGATGAAGGAAGGGATTAAGGTAGTAATCTGGAATCTAAGCATGTGTCAGAAAAAGAATCCTTGATGTTAAGAAAGGCTTCATAAGAAAGATGTCAAAATGAATATTTGAGTGCTGCTGGGCAGCCACCTGCCAGTAAAGCAAGAAAAAAGTTAGTACTGGGGCAATGGTCTGGTCCCAACAAATGTGCATTTGTAATATTTTTATGACATTAATGTTGATGTCACCTACTCTGTACAGCAGCTCAAGCAAGGGAGTAAGAATGCTGATGCTGCCAATTTGCTGCTCTCTAGCTCAGGCACAATATCATAGCACTGACAAACCACTGCTTTAATGCTCAGGAAGCCTGCAATGATCTAACAGGAAAAAAAAAAAACAAACCATAAAGGGGGTGGAGAAACAGCACAAACAGACGTAATCGGTTACAAACAACATTAAAAGCTCCTTTGGCAGACTGCTGGTAAACTCACCTTTCAATTAATTACCATCCTTCCAAGAAGCCCCTCAGAGTAAGGAGATCCTCCTCTGCAGAAAACCTGCAAGAGCCAACATGACTTTCTGCTGTACAGCCCTGAGACAGCTCATATGTTGCAGGGCCTCATGCACATATACAAGGGTCTCAAGATGCTCTTTTACCCTCAACTCTGCCCTCTCCTCCTGCAGATCAAAGCAGTTCTCCACTCTTCCCACTCTTACTACTTCACTTTTACAGCCTGGAAAGGTCCTGACTTAAGGGAATAGATTCACAAAGTTCCTTATCAACCTTAGCTACTCCATCACCTTGACCAAAAACGGCACAAGAGAGAACAGTTATCTATCCAGGTCACCACAGCAGCCTCCAAACCCCCTCCTCTGCTGAGGAGTTGAACCAGTTGTGATCTTGACAGAGCAGGAAACTCAACAAGGTGCAGACAATACAGAGGTAGCTCCAGAGCATCTTTCCTGCCAACCCCAGAGGGCTATTGCAGTGGACTTTAAAGCTCCTCTGGCCCCATCAAAATGAAGTTGTCTTAGCCACCATCTGGAACTGTCAAAAATAGCACAGGTTATGCAGTAGCAGTTGTTCCAAACATTAAAAATTACCACCTGAGGGAACCTAGAGAACAGAAGACAGACAGGAGTACTGGCAGATCTACTCCAACCTCTGCATGCTAAACTGAAGTCATCAGGATTTATGGGGAAGCAAGAGTAAGTTTTGGTTCAGGCCTCAACAAAACTTAAGGAAAGAGAGCAAAGGAAAAATACTTTGGGTTTATGACTCTATTCTTTCCCTCTAAGGGAGATGCTGTTTATGGGCCAGGTGCATAATTACAAGCTTCATATCCTGCAATTCTTACTCCCTTTGCACAGCCCTTACCTACAGACCATAACAGGATTTTTTGTGTGAGCAAGATGCAAGGCAAGACTGTCAAATACTCAGCAGTTATCCCACCGTGTGTCATTTCCCCATGTGATGTCTATGAATATGTAAAGTAAGAGCATCAGCATCATATTTGTACCCGGTTATATTTAGCAATATCTTCTTTTCTACTGGCTCAGCATCACAATTGCCTCACATACCTTATATCCTCTTCTGGTATTTATCTGCAATTCATATGCTTTCCCAAGCACATCTTCCCTGGGGATGTGCATTCAATCATAAGTATGTGCTTACTCCTTTTTGACCAGAACCTACATTTGAATTTGTTGTGGCTATTTTTGTATGGTACTATTTGCTTCTGCTGGAAGGATTCCCCATGGAAATGTCCTACTCATCTCTGCTTTTCCTCCTGATCATAAGTAATTTTATGTCCCTTACCTACTCAAAACTTTTTCCTCCTTTTTATGAAGGCAGTTCTTGTAAAATTAAAAATGTCTTTCTAACAATGAAGAGAGAGGATTAAATTATCACCAATTTCACACCCACTCCCCACCACCCCTGCTGCCTGGACCTTCTGTCACATTGAGCGCAACACTAAGAAGGATATTGAAGTATTCCTGGTTTAGCTGTAGCTTTCATCTTTTAGTGATCTGGAATAAATAAATAACAGTTTTCATGAGAAAAGATGAGCAAGTAGTCAGAGCTGAGACTGAGAGAAAGGACTAAAGCATGTGAGTATAGCTGACCTTTAAGATGATACCTGCAGCATCACCACGAAAGCATGTCACAGTAAATTCTCAGATGTTCAACAAAACATAGTGCATGATACATAAGACCCCATGAACACCTAAACTTTTTTCATCAAGCAAGCAAGACTGGACTATGCCATGAAACTGAAAATCTCTCTCTTTGGAGAAACAGAGATTAAAGAAAGGACAAGCATGTACCAGAATGACTGAGCCTTTGATAGGATCCTTTGAACTTTTGACATTTATCTTTAGCTTCTAGGACACATAATTAAACATATAGGTTGATTTTCTTCATTCATTACTGCATGCTGGACAGCACTGGTCCTATGAGCAAGTAGGATGCTTCTGCAGGCAGCAGGAGAATCAAAACGAACTGCTAGAGGGTGGTCAGAGAAAGAGACTGCTATGAAGAATTACAAAGCCCATGGACATCCTGCCATGTTCATCTATAACCCTTTTTTCAGATCCTCTGCTATTTGTCAATTTGAGGCATACTACTTCTCCCCTGCTACCCTCCTCCCTAGCATCACCTGCATCAACTCCTCCACCACCTCCACGGATTACCTAGTGTCTCTCCATTGTTCAGAAACAAGTGTCTTTTTTTTTTCTCCTCAATACAATGACAAACAAAAATAGTTCAGAAACCTCATTTTTATGCAAGTAACAAAATAACAACTTTTCAGAATGCTTATTACTGTATGGATTTTTCTCTCCAAGCCAGCAACTACCCCTGCAGCAAGGCAATACATTCTTTCCCTTGCCAGAGGCTTTTGTGACCTGAGCTAGCACTTTGCACATGTTTTATTAATGCTCATAGTGAGATTCACTATCCAGCCCACTAGCATCCAGGTTTTGCTGTTTGTATTCCCATTGACGCAAGAAAACCAAGTGGTTAGGTATAAACAATTTTGGTTGGACTGCTCGTGGAGAAACATACACTGACTGTAACAGTGACAGAAGTGGACAAAAATGTGGACAGCGAAGTCACCAAGCATTATCCAGCAATAGTCTCTGGCTATTTAGGAAGAGGAAATAGCATTTGAATAATGGGCTAACACAAACTCTTCTCTCTCACCTTAGCCACGTTTGTTGAGTGTTCCATCTTTCTCCTGCTCTAAAGGCTGCCTCAATAATGAAATATAGTGCAGCACAAGGTGCCACTGCTGCTCAGCAAGATGAAATGAGGCACATAGCACCTTCGATCCTGTCAGAGGCTCCTCACACTTCCTTCACCACAGAAAGCAGGGACGAAGAACATTTACCCATCAACTATATATGTGTACAGTTACATGCCATCATGCACATTAGTTGGCATCAGCATTATTACATTTGGATTTAGTGAATCGTTTTTCCTCGAGCTTGACATCTACAGTTTAAACCAACATATTGTTCAAGGTTAACCACTGATCACTTCCCATGTGGTACATCTCTGGTAGATGTATTGGAGCACAGGAAACACTATTCACAGCCAGGGCTTCAGCAACAGAACTTCGTTTTTAAGTGGCACCATTAAAATAACATCACACAAAACAATAGCAACTTCTTTTGGCAGAAGCATATGTAATTTTATTATCAAGAGTACCCTGCAGTATGCTTTGGAGAAAAAAAAAAAAGCTCACAAGCCTTTGATCATAGCTTTATTCATTTTTTTCCATAATCTCAGCATGATTATATTAGGAATGATTGGTATTAAAATATTTTGAGGAAAACCAGTTCAGAGGCGGGGGAGGGAGTGAAGAAGTGAGTGAAGAGGAGAAGAACAATTAAACCTCAAGGATGCTGTTGGTGATAAACTGTCTTGTGGCATATCCCTGACTCAGTATTATGTCAACCTCCACTGCTTCTCTTACAAGGGCTAAATTCTATGCAAGTCAACTTCTTCAGTTCAACACAAACAGAAAAGGCACTCACCAGAGACTAAAAGTATAAAGGTCTACTTGCAACTTATTGTCAAATATCATATCAGAAATATAATAACAATGTCCTTAGATTAGCTATTTCAGTCCACAAATACTGGATGACATATTGTATTGTGAAATATTTGGCTAGAATTGATTTTTAGAAACTCTTATTCCCTCTGTCCTGCCTGTGACAAAGATATATAACATGTGCTCTGAACACTTTTCAAATCATTACTGGGGAAAAAAAAAATAGGAGAACTGGATACCATTTGTGTTCTGACTTATATAGTATTCCAGGACTCAGTAAACAAACATTAAACCTAATGGGGTAATCAGTTGAGAACAGAGCTTGATGAAGTACGTGCTGCAACATCAAAGCACTCAGGAAATGCAGGCAGAAGGACAAAGCAGTCACTTCAGACTAAGCAGGAATATTCAACAGTATTAACTTTCATAACACTCATGCTTTTAGCTTCCTAATTTTTAGGGTTTGAAATAAGGTTGATCATGGAAGCTCAGCTGCATTTCCACCCCAGACCACAGAAAGGAGTTGCAGCCATTTTAGGAAGGAAACTGTGCTTCCTAGTCTGGGATTGCTGGTCAAGTAGAGGAAGTTTGGAGAAACATCTTCCAAATAAGCCAGTAGTCCCAGACCACGTGCCTTAGTTTCAGACACTGGTCCGAAAGATAAGGTGAGGGGCTTTACAGATTTCTACATGAATAAATGCAGTTTCCTACTCTCAGGGATTTGCCTTCTAAACCCTTGGTCTGAAGCAGGAGTAGGTAAGTAGGTAACGTAGATCCTTTCAGCAGCTCTGGCGTGTATTCTGCACGTACAGACTCCTATGCAGGATCAAGGAGAAACTGTAGAAATAAGGCATTAAGTTTAAGCAATGACTTATTCAAGGATGGGCAGAAGTAGTACGATGCTCTGCGTGTGCCTTATGAACAAGTACATTAAGGAGGATTTTCAACATTGATATTCCTATACAAGACTTCAAACATTACGATGAGAGCTTTTCAAAAATCCCAAACTGTTGGTGAACTTCTGGCCTTAGCCAAAGGAAAGCTTTGTATTTGTCCTCAGCCGAGCAAGGATTGCATGCTGTCTGCATGTAACCAAGAAATCCCTCTTTATAAGGTCACTTTGCATTTCTTCATCAGACCTTTAGAGCTTTTAACAACCTGTATTAGAATATCTTTGAAGGGCTGTTGAGGAACCAGTTTTACTGCAATTGACTTTACTGGATGAGTTAAACCAAGATCATCCCTACAGTTTTGTGATCTTAGGAGAAGCAACCAGTATCAACCATTGAACTCAATGAGGTTTGTAACCAGCTCTTCAGAATGGCCACAGGCCAGCTATGGTCACTGGTATTTGACAAATGTGAGTGAAACTACACAGTGAGGACCATTAGCTGAACCTCAGAGAAATTCCTCTGTCGTTCAAGAGGAAGTAACATACAGTAAACACAGCTACTAAGATCTGTCAAGAATAAACAAATATATATGGGGGAGGGTGTTCATACACACATATATATATGTGGGTGTTGTCCTCTCTCTAGTAGTTCTTTAATACTAATACCTGTAACAGGAAATACCAGTAGTAAAGAAGTCTGAATCAGGGTAGAAAAAGCCTTCAGGTATTCCCAGATGTCATTTTAACAACAGCTGATCTATTACAATTGTATGCACGTTTTAACTGCAAGTAAAATAGCCATTACACTTGTAACATTTTATGTGCAATGTTATTGGAGAGAAAATGGCTTTGACAATATATATTTGGAAAATTGTTGCTCTTATTCACAATTCATGAATGCAGCCTTCCTGCAATATATCAAATCTATAGCCAGGCTTCTATCACACCACCTTTTAGGCAACAGCTAAGCTGATAGTCTGTGGTTTATACAGCAGAAAACCAAGAACAAAAAAAGAAAAGGATACCCTACAGGGGGTAGGGCAGTGGGAGTGAGGCAAACTATTTTGTCTGGTGGCAAAAAGAGGGATTTAATTAAAACTTTCTAGCAGGTTTTCTTGAAGCCCTGAGATGCAGGGATATTGTGACTGGCCTGAACATACTCACTGTCACAAGCAACGTGTGAAATCCGGGGGATGTGAATGCATTACCTCTAAAGGCTGAAAAATGTACCTGCCCAATTTCCATTTTGTTCAGTTGTTTATTACTCTTTGCCTGGGCCTAAATAAATAAATAAATCAATCCCACTGATGTTTAAAAGAGAATGGTAACGAGGGAATAAAACACACACAGATGCACTATGGTAATGCTTAGAACTAACTTAAAATGAAAGAAATCTTTCTGCAAAATGGCTAATTAATTAATTGTTAATTGCATGGTTTTGGTTTGGTTTTTTTTTAAAGGCAAAATTAAGGGTGAGGAGTGGAAAACTTCTTACCTTAACAATGGTACTGTTAAATAATTTTAGGTCTGCCAAATCATTATCATGTGAGAGCAAAGGGAACAGATAACAGACTGGTTTACAGGTTCATTTCTGTCTTACTGCTTGAAACCTAGCTCACATTGATTCTTTTTTGTGTCTGCTCAGCAGTAAACATGAAACAAGTTTGGCAGTTGGGATTCTGTCTCCTGAGCAAACAGCCTCTTTTAATTTACTGGAAGACTACAGTCTAGCCTTATCTGTCCCAAGAAGTTGTTGTGCCAAATAATTAGAGTTATCTAATCTTTCTGTATACAGTACATACTTTAATTTTCATCTTATATTGGCAAGCCACCAGAGAAGGCTGTTGAGCAGATAGACAGAATAATAGGGTCTACTGCTTGGTGTGTGACAGCTAGTGAAGATGAACTCCAAAACACCTACTACCTACAAAACAGGAAGAAGAGATCCCGTAAAGACAAACTGGGAGATAATTCCAGTTTGATCCACACCCACATACTGCTGCATCAGTGACACTAGTGAGAAAGTACAGCTGAGCAATTTAAGGGAGACAAAATGCATTTTCCCTCCTTTATTCAAATCCTCATTCTGCTATTTGATTGGACACTTAATGTCATTTGGCTTCTATATTAAAATTCCCTGGTTTTCCCACTGCCTATACATAGTCAGCCAGGGATTTTTATGCTAGACTGATAGACATTAGTTTAAAAAAAAAAAAAAAAAAAAAAAAAAAAAAAGCATTATCCATCATCTCATCCCCTTGCCCATTATAGTAACTAACTACTCTTTCTACTATGATATTGCATCTGTAACTCAAAAAGAGCACTGTGAACCTGGATACATCCAGTGTCTACCCAAAGCATATTATACACATGCACAGAATGCACATGGAGGATTTGGACGTAGTGCTTCCCATTTGAGTGATCATTTAATGAATAGCTCCTCAGTAAATACAGCATTGAGCATAATCTGTAAGTATCAGCAAATCACAGAAAGAGTTGGAGCATTTGAATAGAGATGCTGACCTCAGCTCCAGAGGAAAGAGATATTCAGATCTGTGACCTTGGTTTAAATGTACCTCCATGCCATCGATTGCAGCTACTGAGAAAAAGCTCACTGAATTTTTCCAGATATATCCAAAGCATAACTCTCACACATATCAAAGGCTTTACTCTGTTCTACTGGCCATGATATGTGTTCGTGACAATAGCACTACCAGGGGAGGTTGAAGGACAAGTTAAGTTAAATGAAACTCAAATTGACAGATTTACATGTACTGTTATCTCTAACTACACCCAGGGAAAGATGTACATACACCCAAACACATCCTGTTATCACTAGAGTTTGTTGTTCCACTTTCAAAAGAAAGCAAAATAAATTCTGGCTAGTCTAAATCAAAATAGGTAGTGGCAGTAACTCTTTAAAAACAACAGGGGAAAAAAGTTTCAAAATATGTGCTCCATAAATAAAATATACAAGTGGAAGCTGCAAGTGCAGTATTGATCCCAGCCGTAAGTTGAGATGGAGAGAACTGCCAAGCTGGCACTCACAGTCTCCTGAATTGACAATAAATCCCTGGTTTGCCAGTATCCAAATTACTATTCTGCACCTCTCCAGTTGTAGGGAAGTCATTAATTAGACTGGTTTCCTTACTGGGGAGGTAAAGGTAGAATTATTCCACAATGCCCTATGGCCTGATCTTTATTTACAACTTGTGTGGGACCTTCTGCAAACTGATAGGTAAAAATCATCACTCGGTAAATGCAACATGATAATGTAAAGCAGAGCCAAAGATAAAGGTAAAACAGTCCAATAAATTTGTGGTGCAACTGAAACTGAAAAAAAGGAATGTGACAAAGGTATGTGGTGAGTGCTTTTGAAGTATACCACAAAATTTCATCAGTTCTCACCGTAGTCAAGAAGAGTTGCACCAAGTTGCAATGTTGCACCAAGGGAACAGAGTTACAGGTATTTTCCTGTGCATTTTCTAGTACATTTTCTTACAAGGGGATTGTGAGGAAGTCTGCCTGCCTTATGAATTCAGCTGGGAGAGGGGCCAATCTAACATTAGATACTTCAGATAAGTCTTGAAACCAGTGGCTCGGCTGATATGCATGTGGTATAGTGACAGAGTGCCAACATAGTTTTAGGAAAGCATTTTCCTTAATTTCTATGTTGAATACCTATTTATTTCTACTGTGTTACTCTATTACAGTCAAAGAACCATCTTAGGTAGCTCTGTCATGCATTTGTATTTCATGAGCTCTCTTTGAAACCATTCTTAGATACAGGAGGTGCTGACTTGAAGGACATATTTTTCAGTTCTATCATTTTGAAAGTAAAGAAATCAACATTCAGAAGATGACTTTATAATCTGACCCAGTATAAAATGAAGTATTGCAACTTTTCAAGGCAGAATTTCTTTTATTTTGATTCAGCTTCATTTTTGATGTGTTTCTGACACCCCAGCAAAGCACCTAGAGCTAAGTAAGCAGATACAGGAACCAAAACTCAGAAACTAGTTCACTAGTTTAACTAGTTTACTAGTTAAACTGACAGATTTGCATTGTAAATTCTGGCATAGCTGACACCTCCCACAGAAATATTTATTTCCATTCTGTCAAAACTTCCATCCCTTACCTATCCCTCACAGTAGCTGTTAAAGGTAGCCACCACCAAATCAAATTAACTATCCCTCTAATCAGATATTAGACACAACTATAGTACAAGTCAAGGACAGGGAAACAGGAAAATGCAAGCTCTCAAGTAGTTGCTGATATGATAAAATGCTGCAGGGAAGGCAGTACTCATTTTCTTGGAGGTAAATTAGTTACAGATCAGATCTAAACATTACCAGAAATGTGACAGACACCAGAAAATACATCAGCTTGCCTTGATCCAATACTGATATTCTTGTGTAGAAAGCAAATTCAGACCTTTAGCCAAAGCCCTAGTGAAAGAATGAATTATTCAGCAGGCTGATTCTTGATGTTCTATGGGATTACAGAGGTAGTTTTATAGCACACAAATTTTGCCAGCACCGCAGTCAATATTAACAGCTCACTGATGGGTAGCTTTTGCACACAAAGTCTATATTCAAGATCAAAGGGTGTTTTGGGGATGGTTTTGGCTTTTTCAACTGCTGCATTATTACAAGCACTTGTTAACTGGCCCAACATGGCTACTCTAAGCTAAAGGTCAAAGCATCCTGGATTACACTGTTTAATAAAAGTTTACTACTAAATATCTCTGATGTTATTCTTAGACAAGCTTCAACTTTAACAGCCTCATAGAAGGTCAGGGTCAGAATTATGGTGAATCTTTTCTCAAAACAGTGATGCTGACCACAACTTCAGAAGGTCACCAAAGGTTAGGGACTAAAATGTGAATGAGCATGTTATTCTGTGTCCATTGTATTTGTCTCTTTTCCATCCCTCTCCTTGTCCCTCTTTATTACAGCCAAAATTCATACTTTAAATGCATTTCTCTAAGGTTTTGGACCATTTTTGGAGAAAGATGTAAGCAGAAACAGGGAAACGAAGGGGATGGAAACAGCAACTCACGGTCTAGTGCCAAGATGGGGAGCAGAAGGACTAGCAGTAGACAAAAATCTACAGAACTCACTTTAAAGAAGCTGAAAAAAAGCCAATAAAATATTATACTACATTCATAACTTAATAAGGGTTAGATGGGTTGGACTGCAAATATTCCATGAACTCTGATGGGATTGAAGGCACCCCCCTCCCCCCACCAAAAAAAGGTATCTCTTTAGCCAATTCTGCTCCACACACTGTCAAAGAGTATTGTGGGGCTAACAGAAAGCCAACTGAAACCACCATAAATCTTTTGTCAAACCCAATGACTTCACGTCAGGCTCCATTTGATAAATGTAAAGAATAAGTAAGATGTGAGCTTTTCTAAGCCATCACAGGAACTTCACAGCTAGCACACAAAATAGAAATACCACAAATTAAGTAGGCCAAAGTAAATTACTACCAAGTTAGCTTGTAGGAAGTACAGTGTGTAACACAGGGAGAGGAAAGAAGGCCATTCTGGGACATATTTCAAAGGAAGTGGAAAAAAAGCTGAAAGATTTAAGGAAAAAAAAAATATATATATATACAGTGTTCTACTGATTTCCTACAACGGTACCACTGAATCCTTACCAGTCATGAACCTATTTCAATAAAAGCCTAAAAATAAGTCTCATGTGAGCAATTTACTGAAGGAGCCCTCACCTGAAAGTCTGTTTTTGCTCAAAATCAGTAATTTAATTCACCTGCAGGACATATAGCTCATCTTGATCCCATATTAGTTTTCTTTGAAAGACCTAACCCACAGGATCAGAGACATCACCAGGATTGGCCTTTTGCAAATCAAGATGAAAACCCATTTAACACCTAAAGCTTCTTAATGCAGAACCTCTGCTTTGGGCAAAATTGGCAGTGAACCAATGCAAGTCTCTGTACCCATTGCAGTGCTTGCAATACAAGATGAGATAAAATTTCTACTAGGGTACTCCCAACCCATACAGAACTTTATATTTCAAAAGCAGCAATTTTGATTTAATCAGCCAAAGAATTTGTAATCAGTAAAAATTAAGAAGGTACTACGGAAATACCCTGCTTTGAACTACCCCACACATCCAACACTGGCTTCAGATCCTGCCCAAGCAGAGCATTTCCTCATGAACCAAAGTGTAGTAGCCTCCTCCAAACACAGAAACAGCCAAGAGGGAAAAAACAAAAAACCACCAAAGTAACCACTACCTTTTCTTTGGATTAAGACTCCACTTGCTCAAGAGCTTCAATCATTGCCCAAGTTTTAATTTGTACTATACAAAAGAATTTATTGTTATGGAGAGGAAAAACAACTAAGACAGCAAGTAACAGTGATAAAAGCATGAAAGAAACAGGAACCACATTCAGGGAAACCATTTATCAAATGTCATACTTCATTATTACTTTAGAGTCTTGGAAAAGCCACCAGCCCTTTATTTTCTAAAGTCACAAGTTACTTTGCTTTAGTGACAACAGGACAAATCAGGTCACTACTCAGATTTCTTGCTTGACAATCTTCAAGCATCAATTAGCATTGCCAAGTTGGAATGGTCACGCTTGATACATTCAACACCTCCACCTCCTTGTGCTAGATGTGCTGGCACAATTGGTTCTGAAAAGATATTCTTTCACAATTTAGAAAGGAGTTTCAAGGTCATAACACTGACTTCAATCCACGCAAATACTCCAGAAGCTTTTTGATCTTGTCAGATTTTGCACCAAGTCAGGAAACCACTAGTTCAGGGGATCACAAAGGAAAACACTACACTGATGCTAAGCCAGGATTCCAGAGCCTTCTTCTGTAATAGATGCAAAAGAAAACTGAAAAATGCTCCATTTTTTTACTGCCTAGAGTAAAACTTAGTGACTTTATTCTACCATTTCCTAATAGAAATATTCTACAAACAGAACTAATAAAGATAACCTGCTTCAGCAGATTCTAAGGATCTGCAGAATATTTACAACTTCAGTGAAGCTGCAGAGCCAGATTCCTAACCAGTACAAGCAAGCAGAGCTCTAGTGATCAGTGGAGCTGTATTCATTCATATCACTTCAAAAACTTTGCCCTGGAGATTGCTGTTAGTGGAAATAAGAGCTGCCCTGACATCACACTTCTCAATCACTCAATGACTGGAAAATTAAAAGAATAAAGTTTACAGGGATAGAAAGAAATAAAAATTAGAACATTTAAATATGCATTCTGAGAAAATGCCTGTAAGAAGCTTCTGTTCTCCCATGTTTCCAAGGAAAGATGAAGCTTAACTTTCTAATACTTGTTCAGGCATACCAAGGCACATAAGCACTAATGGAAAATAAATACAGATAATCCTGCTGCAGACCATTAATGGAATAATGAGATGTCATTAACATGTTAAAAAAAAAAAAAAGATGCTAATATAGTTTGAGAATGATTGACATGTGGAAGAAAAATACCTATATGTTATTTGTTCATTTCATTAAATTGTTTAGAAAAACCTTAAAGCTTTAATCCAAATATTCAGTCTTTAGTTCATGAATAATCCATAAGCAACTTTATCTTGTGTATTCCCAAGGAAAAAAACACACCAAAAACCCAAAACCCCAAAACTTCAGAAAAAAGCTTAAGAAAATGAGAAAGGAAAAAAAAAAAAAAATATGCAGACAGTTAAAGGGCTAATCAGCATTTTGCCTCTCACTTCCAACTTCAGCTTTCTGATTTGGGTGATCAATTACAGAACCTAAAGGTTATGAGTTAACATCTCACCTCTAATGGAGAGCTAGGTAAGAAATCCATACCCCAAGCTCCTGCTTTTTCATCTGAGACCTCCATTACCAGAAAACAGAATTGTTAAGTCCAAGAACAGCACAAACACTTCTTAGAGGAGGTATGTCTTTATGAGAATTGCTGGCTATGTATTTCACTCTAGGCTTGTAGCGCTTCCATCATGCAAGCCTCAACCTCCTATCATATATGCAGCTTAGTAACTACACCAGAGGGTTAGACTCCAAAAGATACTAATAGGTTTCAGGTGGCTGAACCACATGTTTTCTCTTTTCCATTAGGGGAAAACACACCTTAAGATGCCTTGATTAAGGTCTGGAAAGCCTTCCACGTGCGGGCTGTGCTAAAAACCTTTATGAAGTTATTGAAACCACAAGTCAGCTGAGCTCTTGCATGTGGGCAGCAATCCATGTGGAAAAATAATATTTTAGACAAAATAATGCTCTTATTTTCCTCAGGGGAGACATATATTTGTTTTCTTTCTACATACGCAATAGCTAAATGCAAAACATTTATGAATAAAATCATACTGATGGACTTACAATAAGAATGGACACACAATAAGAATGAGCTTAAGAAGGCTTAGAGTGCAATTAATATCAACAGAAAAAAAAAAAAAAAACAATCAGGGGAAACTAGTTACATGAAAAACATGCACTCATTAAATTAGCATTCCCTCTTTCATAAATGCAGAATTTAGCAACTTTGCATCATTAAGTTATGCCTTCTTGAACATACCCCTGAGTTCTGATGTGTTGACTCAACACACCAGAGACCTTGCCTGAAGATCTTGCTGTGCTTTAGGAACTGTAGCTGAGATGCTGTAGAATAACTCCCCACACTTACAGCAAGAAATGATCCCAGCATGAGCTCCTAGGCTGTCTCCAGGGAAGCAATTTTTTTTTTATCTCAGCTATTGCTTAAATTAAAGAAACAATTTCTAGGCACCTCAGTAGATTCTCAGCTGGTGCAACTAAGCCCAGCTGCTCTCATTTCAGTGTAATGGCTCCAGCTTACCTCCACCTGAGCTCCTGCTTAGGGTCTGCGGTTGAGTTGATGGACCTGTTTAATCTGTTTGGGGGATGATGTTATTTTAGGGAATAAAGGTCCTGAAAAGAATTTTAAAGTCTTTGTATTTGTAAAAAGTCTTTTAAGAGATCTGTTCTACCATTAAACCTATTGGGGCCTGAAATGAATGAACTGAAAAGGAAACCTGCATGAGAGTTCCCTGTACTAAATATTTATTCCTAGAAACTTCCTCTGCTTTTACTACAGATCTTACCCATTAATATAAAAATCCCTGTGAAATTTAGTTATCATCAACCCAAAGCACTTTGGGTTCTGTGCAGTACAACTGAATGGCACAAGTCAGAATTCACAGCCTAAGCAATCGGATGAAAATGCCTTCTCTAAGACCATGCTTTCAGTGCACTTGCACCAAGTAAACCAACCTCCATCTGTGAACCCTCAACACAAGCGTTCCTTTCTCTGCTGCTGGCTGTGTGCTCTTGTCTTATCCCTTCTGCTGGTGCTAGCACTCATAAAACCACCACTACCACAACACTACTTTTCAACTAGATGACATCACCACATTACTGAACAAGATCTAATGGGCAGAAGAGATGCCCAAGGACCATTTAATGAGACTGTCCTTTCGAGGCTGCTGTGTTAAAACTGTCTTCAGCCTACAGCACTGACTGTACTCTCTGTTTGCCTATCCCAAAGGCTGTGCCATTGTAGCCCAGCATGCACAACACCCTCTTCTCTGTGGTTTTCCCATCAATGTACCAAACAGATGCTTTTTATCCCTTGTGAATCACCCTTCCGCTTCAGTGAAGCGGATTCTCAGGAGGAGCTCACTGTGTTTTCAAGACAGATTTCCTTTCTATTTTCATTATTCTTCCATCTCTCTCAGAGAATGGTGTAGGAAACATTTAAGTAAATAACTAAACCATGATAGGGGGTGGAACAAGTGACATTCCTGTCTTCTCTTTGCAGTCATCTATCAAGACTTAGGTTGCAGAGAATTAGAAAGCTTCAACTAATAGTAGTTCAGTGTCCCTGTAAGACAGAACTTCTCACTGTGACTGGCTCACTGTCAATTTATAACCTGGAGCATGAAGTCTTTTAAATCCTCCGTAATTTTTCAGCTGCAAGGGATTTGGGGATCTTATCAGTGAAGAAATAATATTGTTAACGCTTCTTTCTTGCAAGTGTTTCAGGCTTCATATTAAATCTGTGAGCTCCTTGTGCTAGTTGGATTTGTCTAATATTTTAACATTTCAAAAGTTGCAGAACAGAAGCTGTAAAGTTTGTGTGCTGCCAGCACTAGGCATGTCTGAGTCACCTGAGTTACAGCTGGATGCACAGTTATGCATAAACATTCCTACTCTGACATTAAGCAGCCTGCCTTATTAAAGGATAACAACCCTGCTTAGCCACAGTATCTAATAAAGGAAACTGTCTGTTGTGCAACAATATATTCCAACTGATGGCCTTGCTGCTCTGTCATTCTGATAAGAGCCTGTCACATCTAATATTCCAGCTACAAAATTGGTCTCTGATTTGTGACTTAGAGGTGGGAAGTCTCTCCACCTTGGCTCTGCATTGAGACAACACTTGCTCACCTCTGTAATCCACTGTACTTGCAGGTGCCCTGCTTAAACTGCACTACATGAAATGTTATCATTTCTGCTACAAAGATGTTCTTATACAATAACCTAAACTGCTGTTTAAATCCATCCAATGACAGGAGATTTCCTGACATGCTCCCTCAACCAGCTACATACTGTCTATAAAGTACACATAGACCATGAACTTTCCTCTCTTGGTTGCCACAGTATAAAGTCATAATACAACTAAGCATTTGAGCTAGAAAGCAAGCCAAGAGGAGCTGTGATGCTGATACAAGTTAGATTAGTTGCTGTGAAATTATACACATTATTTTTGCAGGGCATCTTTAATGTCTGCAAGCTAACTGCATTGACAAAAAGGATTACTGCACACTACCTTATAGTCATGTTTACCACATCACCGCCTGACCAGGTGAATAATAACCTGTGCTGCAGCTATAACCATTCTAGTACAGCTGCAAATACATTTTCCTATAGCTCATCAACTAAAATAATGTCCAGAACTGTGTGGCTTGAGAAATGCAGCATTCAAAACCTAACCTCAGAAATCAAACCAGTAACCCTCAAACAGATGAGAATAAAATGCTAAGCACATCGTCTCAGCCAGGAAAAAGGTTATTATTATATATTTTCATATATATATATATATTTAATCTAGGAACAGGTTCAAAGTATTAATCAAAGCTATATTCTGGCTCATCTCCCAGCATTGCTTCCTGCAGTAATTTTATTCTGTATACATGTGCAGAGAAAACACAAAAAGTCTTGGCATTTGAAAGACTGATAAAATTTAATTTGTGACTTTGTCTGATAAACATTTCAAACATATAAAAATGTAGGGAAAAATGCTAAGCTTGACAAACAGTATGGTTAAAGCACAGTAAATGAAACTCTCCCATGCAAATCCAGCCTGCCTGCTCACCAGAGATGGCATGTTCTAGAAAGTTCAGGTCTGACCCAGAGCACACAGTGGCACTGGGAAAACTCCAATATCCTTTTAATATGCTGGGGAGACAATTTTGAGGCAGCAGAGTAAGAAGCTGTTCAAATTGTCCTCCTGTACTAGAATCCTTTTTTATTTTATGGTTACTGCTTTTATTCAAAGGAGCAGGGGTGGCAACAGGGATAGAGACGTAACTGTCTTTTAAAAAACAGTTTCAAACAAACAAGTGGTGAATGTTGCTGTTGTGTCGGTGTTAAATGCTGTAATAAATTGGGGGTGATTTGATTTAATTTGACTTTCATGATATCTAAGGGAAATGAAAATAAAGTCTGCAGGAAATGTGTCAATTCCTCATACAAATCAAAACAGAGTGACTGATTCTGTAATGATAACATAGTTTGCCATAAACATTTCTATTGGGAAAGTACTATTGTACTATGATCACTGCAGCAAATAGTATTAAAAAATATACATATAGCAGCAGAAATTAATTTTATGAAGCATGCAGTTAAGGATGTAGTAATGGTACCTGGGAGGAGGGGTGGGATTTGTCTGTGACTGAACACAGTACATGAAGCTCTGTACAGACATATATTCCAGGTTAAAAAACCAAACAAAACAAAACAAAACCCAACAACAACAACAACAAAATAATAATAAAAAAAAAAATCAATTAACAGATTTCTCTGTGGAATCAGATGGGAAACAAAGGAAAAGTGAGAAAAATAAGACAATAACAAAATACAATCCTTAAAGTGTAACTTCTTCATCTGTTTTTTAACAGAATACAGGGAAATAACATTTCTCTTCAGTGGTGATTTAGGCTTCCAGCCATTATCTGGTTTGTTCTGCATGCCTGTATAATGTGAAACCCAATGAAATACATTAAAAAAGAGAGAAAATACACAAAATTGTTCAGGCCCTATGGTTATGGTGTAATTTTGTCAGCCTTCAGATTTTCCAGGAGCAAAATCTGGCAAATGTTTTTATAGTGCACATTACACACCGATTAGCAAAGCCTTCTGGTCTGTAAAGTGTCTTTTCCTTGTTTTAGAAATATGAAGGTACTTTATGCACAAAACCAATCATTTCCCACTGAATTATGGGATAAAAGGAAAAAAAAAAAAAGGAGACTGCACTGCTAAGACACCAATTTTCTGAATGGAAGAATGGATCATCTGTATGTCACCTGATGCTTGCAATGCCCACAAGTCTGACAAGTCATCTCAATGGTCTGGAATACCCATGAAGTAGAGGACAGGATGGACATGATACGATATGAACCACTGAAGTCTACCCCCTCCTCCCCAAGATCATTAGGGCTTTCTGCATGACTCATCTCTAATGTAATAATGATCTTTGATGTGTTTTCAAGAAATGACCAAGGAAATTCAAAGACACTTGGGCACAGGTGCAGTAGTTAGAATGATCTCCTGGTGTTTCAGAAAAATAACCAATACAGGTGAGAAAGCAAAAATTCATCTTAAATTGAAGATAGATGCAACCATCGTATACTTTTATATTTTGGTATCAATGCACCAGGCAACAAACCAGCTGTCCTAAAAATATACTAAGTCCTTTCCAAGGAAAAACAGAAAACCATCCATATTTCAACCTACCACAAAAATCCTTTATAACTCAAACATTTCAGCTGGACCTTCTAAAAAAATACATCTGGATGTAATAAAACTGAGACTGCAAAATATTCCCACTGTGGGACATACCCAGCACATCACAACTTAGAACAATCTATAAATCGATAGGTCTTAAGACACCAGGAGTTCCTCAGTAGCACAGTGGCACAAAGCTGAGCGTACCGGGTGGCTCAGCCCTCTCCAAATCACTCCTCCATTTTCTTAAATTGGAAGTTGTTTTCTGAATTTGGATGCATTGGTTGTGGTAACATAGATTCACATCATGGTATTAATGGTCAAAGTTTATACACAGAGAACAGTTTTTATATGGATTTCAACAAAGGCTCACACTGGCTGACTATTTCATAACTGGCTCACAGGAGGAATCTTCAAAGTGTAACAAATTTCAGGTAACACTTTTAGCAAAAATAGAAAGGATTTCCTTTTGGGACATTTCTGAACAATCATTTCTCTAGTACATCTTATTTCATATTTTAGCCCCCTCTTTGGTTTTCTAAGTTAGTTTTTTGCATATGTCACATTCTTTTCTCTTTCCCATGATGCATAACTGTCATTCACTTCAATCTACCCATTTTGTAATTAATTCCCTAGTACACGCATTGCCTAACGTGAAATATAACCAGCAGCTCTGAAGAACTGAGATATTTGGGTCTGATGTGCTTGGGAGATGTCCACTGGTGTTTTAAGTTGAAGGCAAGAGGCTTTCTGCAGAACTAGGAAAGATACTCAGTTCAGGATACCTTGGATACAATTCCCACCCCCTTTCTGTGAGCACAACTCTCAAACACTTCCCTTAAACTAGGATTTCATAATAGGACAGTAAGAAAAACCAGAATGATTTAATGATATATTCTACTACCTGAAACCAATTAAAAATAATATATACCATTTGGTCACCTCTCCTTCCCCCCCAAAACACCACAACAAAACCAAAAAAACAGTGGGTTATGCATCAAGAAAAATACAAAAATAGTAAACAGCAGTCTGTTGGATGTCCTTTCATTCCTCTGATGTGACATAAGGTACAGGAAATGTCTTCATGAAAATCAGGAATAACTTTTCCAGTCAAGTACAAATCTATCTGTTAATATGTATGTGAATATCCCTGTAATATGTGATCCAGGCACACAGTCAAATGTGCTAATACAGTTCTAACTGAATGGACATAAAATACGCCTTCAATGCACTGCAAATATTTTAGAATGGCAGCTGGTTTTTATTCAGCCTGGACTGTAAACATTGCAAATACAAATTTAACATTCATTCTTTATTCTTAACAAATACTTAGGCACATTCAGCCTTTCCTGTACCAAGCAGGTAATTTTCACGGTGTAGACACATGTGGTTTATCTTTTAATTGCTGTATTTTTCCTACAACTGAATGAGATTATATTTATCAGATTAGATCCTGATGTGTCCATGACAGGTTCTTTTTGCTAAAAGAAACATGAAGTGGTATTTAAGTGCTACTTATTCTTCATCTAATTATCATCACGTTGTCGGTTAGTTAAGTCAAGGAGAAAAGCATGATTCCGAACTGAAAGTCACCTCTGATATTTTTGCTACTTGGAACAATTTTGTTCATGCTCAAGAGAGTGAAACATCATCGATCCTGTTCTACTGGGCTTCTCAGCAGGATTCAGTCATGCTGAGACACACAGTTGTCCTTATCCTTCCCTCCATAAACTTATCACCATGTCTTGTTGAGACCTGAGCGGCTCATGACTTGCTTGCTCTGCCCCTGCAATTCCTCTGCTTGCCCACAAACATGGAGGTGATACAAATGGCTGTAGCTTCACAGAAGCCACTGAATCCACGACAGATGGATTCAGCCAGTTGAGAAGTTTCAGTGCTTAGTGGTGCCTAGCTGGTAACTTTTACAGCTAAGGCGTTCACTAAAGTGTTACAAAAGCTGATTTAAAGAAGAGAAGACGAGAAGACATCATAAATCTGTAACACCACAGAGCACCAGACGTGGCTGTACCTGCCACCAGTAACCCAGCTCACACACCACAGCCCTGCGGATTGGGGCCAGGGTTTAGAAATTTGTGTAACTTCCCCTTCAGTGGAAGTACCAAACCAACCCAGCACTGTACACCTGAGGCTGCTCTACCAGAATCTAAATGAGTAAACTTTGTCTTTCTTCTCCAAAGGGAGAGCAGGGGAATGAGAAGTTTCTACAGATGCTGAAACAGAAAGTTAAACCACAGTCCTGAGGCTTCCTGGGTTTCAGAGCCTTGCCCTGCCAAATTGCTGCCTGTGTAACTCTTTAAATACAGATATTTCTCCTGTTTTCAAATTTACTTTTTAATAATACCACATAATAATTCCATTCATCTCTCCCCCCCAAAAATTATTTCTGCAGACAGCCATTTTTTTAAAGCAATTACATTTAAACCAATTTTTAAAGCAATTTACATTACAACATTTCAGACTGAAAAAGTCACTTTTTCTTTTCTGAGAAAAAAAAAAAAAGCACTATTATTAGGCTGAGGCACAAAATTCATGCAGAAAAAGAAATGAACAACAATGTGCCTCATTTGAACTTCAAAACAATTAATTCCATTGTATCAATATTTCTTTTTAGAAAAAAAAGCTTTCCCAAATTATGACCTTCTGCTGCCTCACTCTTAGCTATTTCATGGCTGACTTACAGCCTTGAGAAGAAAAAAAAAAAAAAAGAAAAAAGAAAAAAGAAAAGAGGCTCATTACAGAAAAATCGGTATAGCCTCAATTTGAGCAGCACAATCAGTTACTACAGCTATTATTGTGACTAATAATCACATTATTATGAATGAATAGGGGCAAAAGATGGGTGGTGAGAAATGCAAAGAAAACTGTGTAGTTAAACATCCGTTGCTATTGGTGGATGACAAAAATAAAATAAAAAAGGGTATCTAATGGGAGACAGATTTCTATTTTTAAGGCTACTATTAATTCCTTCTTAGTTCAGATGGACAAATATTGATTAATAATTATGGCTAACACAGTTACATGGGTAACTTCAACAGCAGTTGCTCTCATGACACCCAGGGGAGAGGAAACCATTAATGCCATCTTGGGTTGGTCATTTGAGAATATTCTTTCCTTCTTTTCTTTTAAAACACGACAGAAAATAATGTACAGCTGGGAAGGATTCTCAGTGACAAATGGTACATTTAGAGCTGTCATAAGCACACACTTTCCAATATCATTCTCCAGGATGTGCAAAATCTCCTGAAGGCCTTTTTTGTATGCATGAGGAACTGGAGAAAGTTGACCTAGGATGAAAATATTCTGCTTTGAATCTTTTCACACTTCCAGACATCAAGATGTACAGTCAGACTGGGTCAAAGTGTTAAGGCTATAAAGAAATATCTTGATCTTTTTATCATCTTATAGTGCCTAGAAAATGAATGTATCCACAAATAGAGGAATGTTTAAATGCTGCCTAGTAACTTGCTGTAAAATTCTGGCTACTGGCTACTACATGCTCACTGCTTTCCACAATTCCTATAATCACAAGCATATGTACACAAAGAGGTCATGTATTTTAACATACTGTGTTTCCATTCCTATGACATCAACAGACAAGCAATAAACTCTGTAAACTCCCCTTCCAGAAAACAAGCCACATATAAAAAAAAAAAAAAAAAATCATAAGAAAAGAAAAGGATAAGGTAGTCCTCCAGTCCTCCTCCTCCTAGCAGTTTTTTCCAGGCTGCTCAGTTCTGCAAAGTCAACTCTTCTGAAAACAGGGCAAACTCAAGGAGCATCCCCTTGATTTCAAAAGGTTTGTTATAACCACAAAAGATGTATGGGTTCTACTTAAGGTCTTTGTAAGGACATCAAGATACGGTGTTGCTGTTTGTTGTAAAGGCACTCTGCCTACTTGATAAAGACCTTAAAATAAGTGAGGAGGTTAAGTTCAATATCTCACAGAAATCTTGATGTAAGTGAGGTCAAATTGCCTGAATCATTTCATGGTGGTACTTTATTTTGGAATTTCTGGACTCTTCCATATTGTAATTTTAGAAACAGATTACATACTTCATATCCTTTTACTATTAAGAGATATTCTGCAGTTGAGTACAAATTGGCAAAAAGACATCCAACAACCATTACTTTTTGTTAATTTTACTTGAATAAACCTCAACCTTTCTACTCTAAACACTAAAAAATATACATGTTTAGTGGCTACATTTCCAAGAAAATATGCTTTATTTTTCAATTCAAAATAAATAAATAAGGGCAGAAAACCTGGGGAAAAAACTATAGCTTTCTTGTGATTTAGAGAACTTTGGTATGTAAGAACTGTATTTGAAAAAGAAACACATATGAGTTTCATATGTACTTAAGTTCAGACCAGATCCAAAACCTGTTTAAGTAAATGACTATTTTTACTGGATAGAAGGGGCTATGAAATTTATTCATTTTTACAGCTTCACTCTCTGATTTCCTTGTCTCTCACAATGGTAAAAATGGAATTTCAATCACTTCTCATTTTGCTGCAAATGCTGCCTATTCGCATGACACTGGCTCAGGATTATCAGTGCATGAGGTACAGAAACTCTGGTACTTCATAATTTGGTAAAAACAAACTCCAGATTGTATGGTTGCATTTATATCCTGTCCCTGTTCCCCTGCACTCACTGTCTTCTCTGTGGGATATTGCTGTGATTTCGTTCCATTTGTGAAAACTGAAAACCCCAGACTAAATAAAGGGAAAAGCATGAACCCTGATGAGAAAACACCCGTGGTCTTTATTTGTAAGCTGTAACCATCATTAGAGGTGGGGAAGCATTTCTCAGCAATACAGTCCCAAACAATGCAGCTTTCCTCAGTTTTCAGATAACATTATGTTATCACAAGATAATCTCATCTGATGCTCTCCATTTCTTCCATGTTTTTTCTTTCCTCTCCTAAGTCTCTGCTGCACTAGCATTTAATTTCTTCAGGTTCAGAAACATAAGGAGAAAAATCCTGGCTTTTGCCTACCTGTCTCTGAGTAAAAGAAAAATAGTGACCCTCTGTTTCTGACCTGCTGATAACAGCGCTGGAAGAAAAGTATAGCTAGAGCTCCAGAGGACTGCTGGCCTTTGGCACGTTGCACACTCCAGTCAAGCCACAGCCAGGTCTGTACATGTCTGTGTTCTCACCATGGAGATATTTTAGCAAACAATCCAGTTCAGTTAAAAGCAGACTAAATCCTGCCTCTGTTTTTCCTACTGAAATACCACTCACATCACAGCTCTTCCAAAACAATTGTCAGTGGCAGTCACTACATACAGTGAGGATGAAAAGCATATTGCACAATCAATAATAACAAGATCCACATCAAGTCACAAATCAAAAGCCTCTTACCTCAGAAAAATCAAGGACCTACTCTCTCATGCTCCTTCTTTCAACTCAGCCAAAGGGAATAATTCAAGGCCCAGGTGTGCAGTGCTAGGGAAGGGAAAGGAAATGGGCTTGTTATATGAAGCAGATGTTGAATGTTATCATAACTGAGGCCAAGTTAATAACATTCTAATGAGCAGTAATAAAGAGTCAAAAGCAGTAAAATAGGAGAAAATAATCTCTAGAGTAATCACGCTGAACTTAATATATCCAGAGAGCAAAGGGCATTACGAGGAAGGAGCAGGGGTGTGGCAGAGGGAAAGGTGTGAGCAAAGATTGTTGGATCTCAGTGCAGTTTTTCACTGGAAAGTAAGGAAAATTGACACTCTCAAGAAGACTGTAAGCTCAAAACTTTCATGAAGTAACAGATTTCCTAATACCAGCCTACAACATATTGGTGATCTCAAAAGCCTCTGGTGTTAGCTGGCATAAACAAAACTAATTCAATATCCACTGTTCGTCTCTTTTGATGTCTTTGTTCACTTACAGAAGCTGAGCCCAAGGAAGCATAAATGCTCATCTCCACAACTGTGTGTCTGAAACACCTCCTGATAATGAACAGTGGAGATGACCAAGGTATGTAAGCAGAGGCTTTGTATTTTTACTATCTGTGGACAGTATTGTTTTACCCAAATAATAGGGATTATTTGGGTAAAACAACTTTTACATGAACTAATTTTTATTCACAGTAAAAGCAAGTTGCTTTTGTTAGTACTCAGGTTTTAAGAGGGAAAATAAATATGAAATGAAGGCATTATTTGCCTAAGTTGTCCAAGTGCTATTCTAAAGCATACACACAAAACTACACACATTCTCACACAGGGTTATGGTGTTTGAGGATTTAAAAATATACAGAACCTCAGTGTATCTCAGAATTAAAGTTCTGCAAATCTGAAGACTTTCAAAGGCCTCTCCACCTGAGGCATGTTCGTGTTTCTTTGTGAAAATGTGTGCAGAGTGTTCTGCGTGGAATTCTCCAACACTAGCCTTTGCCTGGTGATGACACACGGGCTGGGCCAGCCACACAGCATTTGTGTTTCCATGCCTCACATACTTGCCCTGTCTCAGGCACATTATGGTCCACATGCCTGTAAGTTGGATGGCAACCCAGGCTGTGGTGCACACTGTATTCATCTAGAAGACAAACACCAAAACTTGTTTACCCAAAAAAACCACGTGTTTACAAACTCGTACAAACTGGTCTCTGAACTTTGGTGACAGGTTTTAATCCAACACTGCTGTTGTACACAAGGTGAATTCTGTGGCTTGTTTCCCTTTTATGCACTTCATGAACAAAAGTTCAATTTGTCATTAAAGTAAAAAATGTAACCTGTACACACAGATCCTCTGTGGGGTCAGGGAATGAAAATGTCATTTTCAAAGACAGCCTCACCCAAAGGCTATGGGCATCACTGGTGGTATTTCATGGATTTGAGCTGGTTTTGGATCATGAACTATAAGAAAATATGTCTAGTCTCAAACTGAAAGGGAAGGAGAAGCAGAGAGGCCGTTGTCAGCCTTTGTTCATTTTGTAACTCTCATGTTTATACTGCCATGAACAAATATTCTGAAGTCTCAAGCTGGCAGTGAAAAAGAACCATTTCCTCCTGTAAATAAAAAATAGTCCTTCTTTCTTGCTGCGGGAAATTAATTTGATTTGTATGTTGCCTCCACAATTGGAGCAGTGTTAAAAAACCCAGCAGAGTGCTTCACTGAACCTGGCATCCACATACCACCTGTTAGAAGAGTTGCGTACTTTTGCAGTAATTAATGTACTTAATATTTAGCATGCATATGTGTCAAACCTTCCTTTCAGCTCTGATTTGGCCAGAAATTTCTCAGTGTATTGCTGGTAATAACAACAAAGAAACTCCAACACTGATTTAATGCTCTGATTTCTGACTACCATATAATATAATAAGACAGATTTCCTTCTGTGCTATTTTAGAGTTTTTTCACATCAGCCACCTGCAAAAATCTCTAAGCTTTCTCCAATCAGGGTTTTGAGAGCTTGAATATGTGCTTCTCAGAAACTTCAAGAAGTCAAGTTGCTCAAAACTTCTGGAAATCAAGATACTATATTTATCTTCGACTTTTCAGTCTCATTCATCAGGTGAGCAACTGGCACCAGACTCTGCAGCTAACCACATCCCTATCCCTGCACAAGGCAGCAGTGCAGTAAGAGCCTCACCTGGCATAACCTGACTTGCCAGTGCAGCAACTGTAAAGCCCTGTTCCGTGGTTTAATCGTTGTATTTTCCCATGGAATTGCTCAAATCCCATATGCTCTATGAGTTAGAGGGGTGGTTTCAAATCCATGTTCCCCTGCCTTACTACTTGATTTTAAATGGAGAGATCTGAAAATAAACCTAAATAAAGATTCAGAGTTTAGTCAACAGCTGTTTGGACAGAGAAGGCATGAAATTGCATGCACAATTTTCTTAATGCTTAGGTCTTTGCCTCTACTCTGCTCAGCGAACTTTACTCTTATGATTCCTAGTGTCATTATATTGCCATTATCACTAAAGCAGAATACTTTTTCATAACTGAAGAGCAATTTTGGAACTAAATAGCTTGACATGGTGTCGTATTTTATCCTAACACCTTCCACAGATGCAAATGTACTCTATTTTGCAAGAAACTAGACAAAAAGCAACAGCAAAAAATATTTAAAGAGAAATAAACCCACTGGAAAAAGCATTAAAATACAGGGAAGGTAAATGTAATTGTTTTTAAACCCAATGTTTTTGTAAGATAAATTCAACATTGGACAGGCTCTTTAAAAATCAATTTGCACTTGCTTCCTCTATAAAGATTTATCCCAGAGAAAAAAAAATCCATTAGTATTAAAGTGCTTAAAAACTTGGCAGACTATCTCCAAAGGCATCAATTTCTAGTGCTAATTACCACTAATTATTCACTCAGCAGTTGTAAGTTGCATTCAGTCCCTGAGGGTAGAAGAGAGATTTGTCTCTCTCCAGCATAGCATGTTTCGTATATTTGTTTCATGAGATTTTTACATCCAGACATCAAAATAGCATGGACTTGGAGATCTGCAGAACTTTCTGGTCTGTCACCAGGATTGGATCAAGATTTTCTTCTGTAGTAGAAAATTCTGTATTGTCCCTCACCATCCTGCATCAGGCATGAGGGGTTTCATCTATTCCATTTTCTGCTGTGTTGCAGAGATTGGATCCTTCACATTTTTTCAGTGTCTAAGTAGATTTAATTTAGCAGTTTTCTAATTGCTCACGATTGAAGGTCTACTGTCCAACCTGGCTGTTAAACAGCTATGCATAACTGACTCTGAGCTTATTGTTCATCATTGTTCATGATGACAGTTACCAGAGAGGCCGCCACATCCTAGATCTTCAATGCTTAGATTTGGAATCATGCCAGACCCCCCACATCCCTTGAAACTTACTCCTTCAAGCACTATGAGCAGCTAATAGACCTGGACACTGGTACTGCTCTGCAACACCCAGAGATGATTCAAGTCTTTTTTTCACCAAGGTGAGTCAAGATGAAAACTGGAAAAGAAAACCTTCTCAGGGAGTTAAATGCTTCTAGGAATGTTTATTTAGAAACAGTAAATTATTTCATTCACATATTTCAACACAGTCCAATTAAATTAGTGGTCCCTAATGTAAAGGTTTGTCTTTCTGATGCAAAATTAAACTGAAATGAAAATTTGATTCCCCCCCCTAAAACAAGTAATAATAGTAAATGAATCCCCATGTTCTGCAAAAAATGGAGGTTTGAAATGTCAGAATTTCCCAACTTGTCTTTTTAGATACCTCTCATATCCCTGTGTTTTGTTACATATCCAAGCAACCACTAGTAAGAAAATAAATAAAGAAATTAATTTTTCTCTATGCAAGAAAAAAATGGGGCTGACTAGAAAAGCTGCTGAGAAAAATATTAATGCAGCATGACACCCCCTCTGCCCAAGAAAAAAAGATAGATGTATGCGAGAGAGAGAGGCAATAAAGGGTCAGTAATAAAAGAAATATATCACTTGTAGAATTGACTAGGCTTTACATGAGATTTATAATCCATTCTAACTATGGTAATTTGTGACTCCTGGAGACAGACTGCCTACTAGACATGATATTTTTGTAGGGAAACACCCAGGAATAAAATACATTAAATGCATGAGCTAAGTTGCTCTTCCCTTGTGTTATTTTGAATAGTCTTTGTATCGGATTCTTACACTTAATGCCATTAGGTACCAGTCAACGGATGACAAAAGCAGACAGAAGGTGTTAAGTGACTTTCCCCAAAATCACACAAGTCATCAAGAGAATTTGCCTGACTCCTTAAGTCTCCTAATTTCTACACTCAGCCTAGCACATCACAGCTTCTAGGCGTGTCTGTAACTTTCTCAGATCTACATATATGTGCAGCCCTACTTTGTACATTATAGAACACCCTCAGTCTCTGAGGCACTCAGGAGAGTTAGGTGCTTTTCAAAATCTTGGTATTAACAATTGATCCAGCACAGCCCATTGTAGCTCATATGGCCAACTCACAGCACAGGGTGATCCTGCACTCTAAACTCTGAAGAGGCCAACAGTAGCATGGCACAAGTTTCATTAGCCATGGGATGAACAGGGCTATGACTGGAGATCTGCAGGCTTCAAGCAGGAAGGGGTACTTTGCAGAAGTCTTACACAGTCCACTCCTGTCAAAGTTGTGATTTCTTGATATAATGAATCAAAGCCTCAGCTAATAGGAATTGCCAGAGTACCAGTGACCTGTAACTGCAGAAAAGAGATCCACTGGCTGTAGTGAAAGTATTTGCAGAGTCTGGAACCCTTTGGCATGACTAAAGGCACATTTAATACCTGAGCACATGGCACTTTTATTAGCTTTAACTAAGTGCTATGTTAATACAGTAGCAAGTTCTGGTAAGTTCAGACTAAGGCAGAGCAAGCTTATGTCTTAGAACTTCCAGAGGTCAAACCTTTGGCTCTGCAATATGGTACGTAAATGTTCACTAAGTTTGTCAGAACATTGAGTTCACTGCTGACTCATAGGTTTAAGTAGTCATATAGTCTGACTTTAGTAAGAAAATTAATAAAATGGAGGTGAAAAGCAAGGAAATATCACAATTTCCAGTAAATGCTAAAATGTAATTCCTTGACATAATCTTCTCATCCTGCAGGAATACAAGTGGTCGCATGAAATCATTGCCTACATGTGGGATTTGTGAGGGAAGAGCTTAAAGGATCTGATATGTGAGTTTGATGCAATCTGGGGAGGGAGGATGTGACATGTTTCACATTCCTCTCTTTATCTCCATTTTTTAACCAAATTATTTAGAATAATCTCTGGTTTGCTCTTCCCCTTGTCTCAGAGGGAAGTATGTCTTGCCTTGTGAAAGAGTAATTAGGGTGTTCTATTAATCATTTCATTAATAGGAAAGGACCATAAGTGGCTCCTGAGGATTTTGAAAGTCCTTATTGAAAGAAGGAAAGGTGGAATAGCAATACCCTCTGGATATCACTTTTTTTTTGTGCATTTGGTGGGACTATTATTTAATTAACAAACCCTGTACTGGTCATTGTGAATAAATTAAGGGGATTAAACACAAAGTATTGCATTGGTTGAACTGATAGTTCTACTCTAACAAACTGGAAGTAGAAATCTGCTAAAAATAAAAATCAGTTGAAGGAAGTTGTTGCTCTACTGTGTTTGCAGGTTCCCTTAGCAACATTTTATTTTTCTATAGGACCTTGATTTGTTTTCTTTGAAAGTTAGACTTCTGCAAATTTTGCCTGCCCAACAAGTACAATTACAGGGAGTTAATTATTTAAAAAAATAAATAAATAAAATAAAAATAAAATAAATAAAAATAGCTGTTTCTTACACAGTCTTTTCACCCACTCTATTGTGCAGTCTAAAGAATGCCATAAAGGACCACAGTTACAGAAGCAGTGAAATTGCATGCAACCTCCGAGGACCTGGACAACAAAGATACAATTTAACCTGGTGTTTAGGGCTATGGGGAATCTCTCCAAAAAGAGCAGAACTGTAGAATATAATTTGAAAGCACCGTAACGAGTGCAATTTAGCTAATACTGACATGACAGGCAATTAGATAAAGTGAGGACCCAATTAAAATCTACCTTAATTTCTTAAAGCATAGGAGATCACGTATTTGGGATCTACAGATTCCTGGCTATTTCTATCCTAGAGGATGAAGAATGGGCTCATAAAAAGACTTAAAGCACAGGCAACAGGCCTGCAGCAATTCAGCTTCTTGGCAGTCGAATATTAGTCTGGCTGCAGCTTGGTCATAAAGTGCATGCCCTGTGCTAGTCCATGTATTGCACACAAACAATACGGATGTTGGACAAATCTGGACTTGAAAATAGGTTCAGAATTGGCCTATTTGAAACAAATAATGCTGATACACACACAGATGGATGTAATGAAGATTTTTTTTATGGCAGCTGAGAAAACAACCATGTGTATTCAACTTGTATGTTAATTTTTGCAAGAAAAGCTACCATTGTAAATGCTTAAATTCCCTCAAAATAAGCATTTTGGCAATTCTCATATAACTTTCTCTAGATGGTCAAATATTTAATGAAGTGAGAAAGGATCCTTAAAACAAAGATGAGAAATTCAAGGCACTGAATTAATGGTTTTGCATGAAATCCAGAACAAGTTTACAGAAAGAATTTGATTAATCTGGATCTGTGTAAAAAAGATCAATTCATCCAAATGGAAACAGGTCTCATTCTCAGAGCTTATTGAAATAGACTGAATGGCATCAGTTCATTTTACCAGACTTTGATATTTGTCCCTAAATCCAGAAATAATCCAGAATTACAAAACATTTGACAGAATCAAGAATGGTTGCCCAAAAACTTGTTTCATGCTCCATTGTGTTGATCAGTAGATAGCTGTGTTTCATTTCAACAACAGCTGACTTTTGGAAGCATTTCTACTGAAATTTGCCTAAAGAGATAGTGAACACAATCCAAACTCCAGACCCAGAAACAGTCATCAGAGCCTCCAGAAATATCTTCTCAGGTTATAACTAGAAGGAGCAATATGCACCTTAAAATACAAGGGAGATCTGCTCCTGGGTCCACTCAGTCCTTTTCTCTTGGAAACTCACCACGGCTGGTGATGGTTGATTAAAGATTTTTAATTTCCACTGCATTCATGGATGGAAATGAAATTGTGCAATTCCTTCAGAAAACTCATGTTTATCCTGAATCTTCAAAGAGCTGTCAAAACAACTATTGTGTCATTATCTGGAATTAAAACTACTCTGTGAGACTCATAACATTTTAGCAGTGGCCTGATGTTTTGAAGGAAAAAAAAAAAAATAAGGAAAAAGAAAAGCCAAACAGAACAGGATGCATCAGGCCACAGACAACAGGGAAATACTAAACCATGAAAGAGGTATGTGTTTCAAGAGACAGCCCAAATGTCAATGAGCAGCATTTCATCTGGGATCAATGATGAACTCTAATGTGTGAGAAAAGGTGTTAGTAAGGGCCAGCAAAATGTATAAACTGACCTTTAAATTATCTTTTAGTAAAGCTGATTCCAAACCATTCTCCTCCCCTTTCCTTCTTCATTTTTATTACATTTTATGAACAAATAGCAACAAATGGCTTACTTTAGCTCCTTGGCAAGTGAAGGAAAAGAACCTTTTTTTTTTTTTCCTTGCCTGTAAAATATTTCAGGGCCATATATATGGACAGGTAACCACTATATTCCCATCTTCATCAAGATGATAGTAAAGATATCACACATGAATCCACAGTATAAATGTCTTGATCTGTTACAGCATCTCACTGGTGCCATCAGCCTGAAAGAGTATGCCATTTGCCATTGCCAATCTCCTGCTCATTAGAGATCAAGCAGCTGCTGGTGCTGGCAGCAAACATATGAGAAGGAGAATTGGCTACTTGGCTTATCTGAGCTCATCCATATTGATATTGTTTCAACTGAGTAAAATTTAGGTGCATCTTGAAAATGCCCTTGGTGCCATCACCTCCTAAACCTTGCCAGGTAGTTTGCTCCAAACATTTATTACTTTCAGACAGAAAAGATGCCCCCCACCTCTTCATTTCAATTTAAATTCCATTTGTGCTCTTTTGTCAGAATTTCTGTATTGAGTTATGAATAATGCTGACATTAGCTCCACCATTATAGAGTTTGAGCTCTTTAATTAGATTCCCTTATTCAACTTTTCTTTTGAGGTTAAGGTTTTAAACTAGTCCTCATAACTCATTCTTTTAAAGCTGAAAGCAACAATGTCAACGCTTTACTCTCATGTTCCTCTTTATTCAATGCCATAATATTCTTTCCAATGCGTTGACTGGAATTGACTGCTTTGATTATGGGCTGCCCACCCATTCTGCAACGACAGTCATACACACTACAGAATTTCCCCCATGATTCAGCCAAGTATTTAATTTGCTCTTTTATTTGTCTCACTTTGGATATGCATAATACCATATATCCGTATTTCTGTACGCCTAAAAGCCAGCTCTGATTTCACAACATCCTTTTCTCTTGCTCTCCCAATCCACAATTATTTTATATCATGCATAACTTGAACTCTTGTATTTGTTTTGTTCCTCTTGCTTTCCCTATCACCTCCCTCTTGCCTATACAAAAACAGCTACCTTAAAAATCCTCAGCTATGCTGCAAGGAAAGAGAAGTGTCAGGACCTACCAGGGTGTTTCTAGGTCTTTTAAATTAGTTAGAAGCAGCTGCAGTTTGAGAAGTACCAATAAAGATGATACTTATGTACATACCATCAAGTACTCTTAAGGAATCTTGTGAAGGACCCAATTAGAAGTTCACCTTTAAAATATGCAAGTACCATCGCTGCCATCTGGCACAGAAACTGAGGCCAGGCATGGAAGTACTAAGAAAGAGAAATCTCCATTTCTGCCTTCTCAGCTTTGCCCACTTGAATATAGTGTATCTGTGAAAATACAAGACTTAGTTGCTGTATCTGCTGTCTCAATACCAAGTATGTATTTCTTGTTGCTATCGCTTCTGTCTTTTTTTTTTCCTGGATGTGGATTTTTGAAGCTCATAGAACAAATCATTCCTGTCATAGGAAACTTTCTCAAGGACACCTTAAGATGTAGACAGTAAGACACATTCATGTCTCAGTGTGCTGGGAGTAATGCATGAAAATCTCTTTTTATGGAGAATATAACCGAGTCATTTAACTAGTCTGTCCATAAGCTCCAGTAGGCAAGACATTCCTCTATACTATTAACCCCCTAGTGGTTTATAACTTGGTAAGTGATGCTAAGACAAGATAATGTCCAAGCCTGTAAAAGATTTGATGATAATGATTCTAAACGGTGGGTATGAAGAGTGAACTCCTTAGGCTATTTTGTAAGTTTTAAAAAGATTTGGGAGGAGGAGAGGGGGATGGATAAACTACACTATCCATTGTTTTTTATAATACTGTAATCACTGAAGAGATATGGAATCAGTGTGTAGGAAAGATGCTGTACCAAAACTCAAATTGCAGTATATTGTCTATTTCAAAGCAACTTCTGAAGTGGAAATTAATTTTCCATTTCCATTAAGAGGATCACTGACAGGGTGAGAGAAGGCAAAAAACACAGTGCAAAATGATATGTGAAATCCCCCCAAACAGGCATAAACAATAATGATAAAGGACAAGCCATGCTTCTCTGGCAGAACCGTGGCATTACCCCTTCAATGACTGCTGCCTCCAGGATGGATCTTCAAAGTGGTGATGCAAACCAGTCCCTTTGGCAGCTTGAAAATCCAGGTGGAAAAGCAGAGTCTAACTCTGTCCAACAGCCTCAATATGTAAATCCATTTGTATTCATTATAACCTAATCCTGCTTCTTACCTGCCCTGACACATGGCAGAAAAGGAAATAAATCCATCAAGGGAGAAAAAAAAGCCAGGATGTGATTTGTCTCCAAGGAAAGAAATGATGGGATAAATTCCCTTTTTGTGACAGTGAATGGAACTGTAGCAATATCTCCAGAATTTAAGCCACTTGGCGAAACACCTGAATTTGGCCCTTCAAAAACAGAGACAAATAATCAGGTGCTACCCATCTTCAGTGCAAGCCATGGGAGATATTTATTTGGAAGAGCATTCTGAGGAACAAAAGACTTAACCAGAGACAGCCTGAGTTGTCACAGTGGTGTTAAATACCTAAATTATTGGGGAGGAGCTGGGTGTTCAGCTCCCCTCAGCATCCAAGAAACTCTACGTGTGGATTAGTTTAGACAGTAGCACATATATCTGCTCCTCACACTGCATCCTGGAATATGTGTGAAAGAAGAGGAAGATAATTCTGATGTGAGTCTATTCCAGTTTCATTCTCACCAAGCTTAAGGGGGGGTGTATCCTGTGATGTTTAGTCAGGTTTTATACACCTTTTTACCACCAAAATACGAAGTAAGCCTGGCATTGAATTGCACCCATGAGAAAATATATTTATGCAGTGATTGTGTTATGGAGAAAAGGAAAGCAATTACAGCTCTGCACCAGTGAGGGGAAGGAGAGAGAAAGCCTCCAAGTAGGCAGAAGGGTAGACAGAAACCATCTCCACTTTTTTTACCTTTTTCCAGATGCTCCCAAGCAAGGACTCTTGTTAAGCTGTACTTCACTATGTCACCTTTACATGTTCATGGTACACTTCTTTGAAGGACAAGAGGCAAAGAGATTCAAGGCAGAGCCCATCTCCTTTTGATCAGTTATAAAATAAACAAAACTACCTCAGGATGTACAACTGCTTTACTACCAGCAAGAGCTTCCTTCCTGTCACAAGCTCCTCAATATAAGCTAATAAAAATATATGCAAATCTGTCAGAGCTGACTTGTCCCAGAAGACACATAGCTCTACCCACAGCCCTGGGCACGTGCCCTGAGAACCCCAGCCTGGGGCCATTCTGGAGCCTTCTCTGTCTCAAATGAGCACAGCACAGGTAGCTCACTCACAGCTCCTCTAATCAATCAGTTATGCACATAGTCCTTACGTACCCAGGCGCATCAGATTTGAAAGTATAATTGCCACAGCAAGACAACACAAACTAGAAATATTAACAAACCCTATTTTTTCACCACCCCCCCCCCTTTCCAATCGAGAATCTGAATAATTTAGTATGGGTTGGCAGCTCTTGATTACATTTTCGCACCTTTTAAAATTGTCTAAATGAAATTTTAAGTAATTTAAGCAGCAAATGAAAATGACACATCTTTGTGTTCTGCTTGCATAGGAAGGAATGCCGAAAAGTGACAGGTTTTAGCAGCCAGAAGTCAGATTCTCCAGCATTTTTCTACCAGGACAGTGAAATATCTGACACTGCTCCTGGGTACAAGGAGGAAGATTTCTGATATGGGTGAGGATTGTAGGGCTCAGTCAACACACACACAAAAAAAAAAGAAAGAGTAATAACAATTTAAAAATCATGACAAGTTAGTTGAGTGTCAGTTGACTTGGTTGCTGGCTGTAACAACAGCACCCAGCCCAATGAAGGATGAATTTTATGGAAAGACAGGGTTCATCTTGCAGGAGCATCTATGTGATGGGTTATTCAGTCCTCAATCTACCCAGGGGAGTGGGGAAAACCTAATTCCTGTAGCTGACATAATCTTAAAAGGTGCATACGAAATGTCATGCAATGGGAGTAGCTGTTGCTACCTCTCATCAACCTGCTCCACCCAACGTTGTTAGAGGCCCGTTTGGGCAGTAAGTTTATTATTAAGGGGGCCTGGTCTTCTATCTCTGCAAAGTGATATAGGAGTAAATGAAATCTTTACAATTACTGTTTATAAAAGTTTAGACTGTGTATATACTAGGCAGACATTTTGGGGATACTGAGCTTGTCTGGAGAGCTCATAAAAAGATTTTTAAATTGTAGTTTTCTACCTTAATGCCAAGAGGCAGGTGTTTTTGTGGCATTTCGAATACAGATTAATGAAAGGTTAATCTGACAATTTTCTTTTCACTTCCACCCC
>JANHGN010023447.1:108861-145067 GCA_024605025.1 Megaceryle maxima
AAAAAAGCGCTTGCTTTCAGTGTGTAGGTGAATTTCACCTTTCAGCTTCAAAACCCAGGGAATACAGAGAAGATTGCAAGTGCTAAGCAGCTCCCAAAAATAGGTCCATTGCCATTCTCACAAAGAGGAAATAGAGGATTGTAAGGGAATGAATGCCTGCAAGATCTCTGAGCAGTTTAAACCTGTTCTTCCAGATTGACCTCACATTCCAGGAAGAGTCTGGTTTGTATTTTATCTTCCTCACTAGGTCACACATCCGTAATACACAGTCTTGGGGATTTCTGTAATCTAAATTGTCCTTCTACTTAAAAGGGAAATGCATAATGGGATCAATATTTTTTACCCTGTTAGAATGAAACTGTCCAACTATAAATAAATCATTTGTATGTGAAAGGCCCAGAGCAAATGAGAAAAATATTCTCTTCTACCCATTATGTCTAAAATTTACAGGTTTTAAATGAATTAATGAAAATGAAGGGCAAAATCACTTCCAATTACTAAAGGAACATGAGGAATACCTAGCATGCTTTGTCCTTACTATTACCTATTGATTAACAATAGGAGAATCTTGAGTACAGGCTGGGAAAAAAAAAAAAAAACCCTCTTATGTAAATCACATAGAATCAATGCCTCCTACAACTGCAACATGAAACTAAATTGTGGACAGAAGAAAGCCTGGATAATTTCTGATAGTAAAAAAATAATAATAGCTATACACTCAAAGACATGCAGAAGATGCTACTGAAAAATAAATGCTAGAATCTGGGCTTAACTAAAAGAAGTAAAAAGAAACTTATAAGGACTGGCTTTCATCTTGTCTTACTGAGGTCCCAACTCTTCACACAGTGAATTAATACTTGGTGTCAATATGGCCTTGCAAATTGCAGCTTCGTTATAATTTGCCCTCTTAGAGCACCTTTCATTGAATGGCTTCAAGGACCATTACTGAAATGAGACTGCCTAGCTATGCCTATGCTCTAAGGCAGTTAAGAATTATTTTTTTAAATGACTTTTTCTTGTTTTTCAACAATCTAAGTTTGGGGCTCTTTTTTTTTTTTTTTTTTTTTAAGAAAAGGAGAATGTGTTGTATTAACAAGGATGTGAAAATATCCAGCAAAAATTAGGATATTTTGCTAACATGCTTTTTTTAAAAAGAAAAAAAATAATTGCCAAAGAAATCCCAACAACCACCAAAGGAAGCAATCATACAAAGCTATATGGGAGAACCTTTTCAAACAGCCCGAAGAGTTATTCCCATTTAGCACAGTGTAAGGTCCTTCAAAATATAAATTACACACAAGATGTTAACCCTGGAAATCTAATTTAGTTATTACCTTTTTCTGATATAGAACAAATGAAAAGAAACACAGAGAAGCAGAGAAGAAATGAATCCATCAGAAACTGAAGCATGTCAGCATGAAGCATTGACATTTCAACTCAATTTTGCAAATAAAAGGAATGTTTAGAAAAGGAAAGAATTTAGGAGTGAGTGATGAAGGAAAAGAGGCATTCATTACAAACACCATCATGCAATGCCAGATCTGGTTAAGTACAGTATGTCACTCTCTCTATAGTTAGGTGTTATTCAGTTTAAATTGAGCTGAGTTATGACAGCCATGAGTGGAATTTTTTATACAGTGCCACAGAAATATAATCAGCCTCCAGAAAACTCTCACTCATCAACCTACAAAGCAGCACAGCAGATTAATATACGTGGAGGCTGGGCAAGTCCACGATGATCTAAAGAACCACACTTCACCATTCCTGGAGCATACTTAACACATCTTGTTGAACCATAACAGAATATAGCAGACAAAGTTCTTCACTAGCTGGATTTCAAAATGGACTTTTTTTTTTTTACAAAGCACAATCACTGCAGCCTAATGGACTAACTTCTGAGTTCCTGGACCAATGCAAGGAAAGATTTGATGCCAAGTACCTTGGGACTATGAAGGACCCACACACTGCGATCTTGTCTTGCTCGTATTCCTGCTGTGTACATGGGGGTGGTGTCTGACACAAGCTCTGGCTTTTAAAAACAAACATCACAATGTGGCTCATAAAGCACTGACATGCCAGAAAAATGGGACAGAGATCAGACCAGGCTGCTGAATTTGGAATTGCAATGGCTGTGTCCCCCTCCTCCCAAATACGTAAATTGTAGAGTCACTGTCTGCTGAGTATAACAAATCAAAGAGGAACTCTGAACCTGCACGGATGATGCTCACTCATTACAAGAAAAAAAGCAATGGCTGGTAAAGGTGATGGTCTGGGTGTTTTGTTTGCTTGGCTTTGGGAGTGTTCCTATATGCACTGCCTTTTGTCTGCATCCATTTTCTGAAACATATTGCAGAATGGCATCGTATGGATATAATTATTGCTGTTGAATTTCAGGTGATCCATTTCCACAGCATAGTAAGCATCGTTAAACTACCTTCCAAAGTACTCCAGAACTCCTCAAAGAGACCAGCACATCATATAGACCTTCTTCAAAGGACTCCCCTAGGCGCTACTCGGGAGTCTCCCCCGTGACAGATAATGCTGCAAACAGCAGCTACTTTGCCTCTCCTTGTATTATCCTGGAGTGGGAAAAAGTGAACGCTATGAACCAGTCTGCTATCATGAATCCAGGGATAATGAAACAAGGAATAATTAAGGTGCCAGAAGTGACATTTAGCAAATATAAATGATAAGTAATTTTTGAACACTAGTTTTCCCAGCTACATAAAACCTCTATTCTTCCCCAATGATATTAGGCCGGTGTTGCAGCACTGAAAGTATGGAATGAGTTCTCAAAACAATTATAGTCTACTCAAGTTTCTGTTTTGACTTGGGAACAGCAAAGTTTCTGATGGAAGAATGAAGTTGCTTATACGTGTTTACAGACGGCTGTCTATCTGAGTGACAGACATATGTGATGGAGCAGTGTTAAGTGCTGTCACTTTGGTTTGTGGAGCAGTTGCTTTGGAAAGATTTCATTTTAATGCTAAATAAATGAGATCAAACTAAAAATAAGTAGGGCAATTAGAAAGTAAACATTGTTTTCCTTGCAAATCTAGACCAATATTAAAGCTTGAAAAAATTGCCATGTAGACCAAGGAGTGAAGAAGACTTTAATAACAAGATCAGAGTCAAGTTTAGGAAGAAACTCACCATTTTAGTGGGGGACCTGTGAATATTTGCTTATCAGTTTGCTTAAATAAGGTGACTGTTGCACCTGGCAAGTCCGTCCTCTGCCACATCTTGCCACCTGAAGGGTGACCAACCGGTATGGGGCATTTTTTGACCCAGTGGTGCAAGTCCTACGGGTGATGGAGGTAACATGATGTATGAAATTAGTGTATGTCCAGAAACATGAAAAAATACTGTGCCAGAAAATATATTAATATTTTTGTTTGCACATGGGGGGCTGTGATCCTTTGTCTATTTGTCAGTGAAAAGTGTTTCACAACTGTCCTCAAATACAGAAGAAGATTTGCACCTTTTAACCTTTTTGCAGAGGAAATATACAGTAACAAAAGCAATTAGGTGTCACTGCAGGAGTCTTTTTCCTCTTATGAAATGTATCCAGGGAAAGCCAAGAAAAGAATTCTCTGCTTTTCAAGGGATTTTTTTTTTTTTTCCCCCCTTCCCAAAGTGTTTTGTTCCTGTGGCTTCCTTGTTAAATTCCCAGTGCCCAGATGTCTTCAGCTCAGACAGTATGTATATACTGAATTTACTGAGATTAGCATACCCAGAAAGTCTTTTTAAACCAAGTATTGTGGAATTTTACAAGAAGGAAGAAAGCCTGAGAGGCAGAATGGTTATTTCAGCAAAATAAATTCTTGCATTTGCATTTTAGTTGGTCAGGAAAAAGAAAGAAAATCAAACCCACAAATGCAAGGAGAATTCAACAGCTGACTTTTTACCTAAATTCTTTTCTAATAAATTTTTATGCTGTAGTGAAAGAAACATGGAAGCTTTTTCTAGTCATAAGGATTATAGAATACTTTCTAAGAGCACGTTTGATAGAATATTTTCTAAGAGCATATTCAATAGAGTCTATCAGAAAATCAAAGATCAGAAAGAATGGATATCTTTCAGGAGTTTGATGAGAACAGGCTTAGGAGATGTTTAAGACTACTGAAGTGAACCAGAGAAAAAAAATTTGAAAATGTGTAAGAGTGCAAATGTTGAGCCAGTATTCAGGAGGACCAAGTGAAATGGCTCAGCAAAGGCTTGTAAGCTTATCAGCAAAAATCTGAAAAGGAATTCATCTGATAAAGAATTAAAAGGGACTGTGAGTCATCATGGTTCTGTGAAAGAAAGTTTTTCCAGACTAACTTTATTTCATATCCTGGTAAAAATACAAGTACAGTTTATGGAGGTAACACAATAAAAATCCTATCAACGTAATTTTGGGTATTGTAATGCACAATATTTTGTTTAAATTTAGTATTGTACCTTCTTAAGATATGCATTCAGTGGATTAATAACCAGCCATATGGCAGATTTTACAAACCTGTTTTCAAGGAAAGTTGTCATTGAAAAATGGGATTTTAATGCATCACTGCCTACCAGAATTCAATCTTTTAATCAGTGATCCAAAATTGAATAAAAAAAATCACTACTGAAAAAATTGGTGGCTGCTATAGCTATTGCTTGGGAGAAAAATTGGTAAGAAACCTGAACAGAACTGCTTGGTAATTTGGAGAACATCAAGCAAAGAACACTTATACACAGCCAAATGCAACTGGACATAGCTGGCCACACAAAGGACTAATAGCCTGGAAAGAAATTACTCCAAAAAGATTTGAGGCTCAGAGTGGATACGGAGCTGAATGGATGAGTTTCCAGGATGATGCTGAACCAAAAAGAACTAATGAAATCTTTATATAAACAGAGGCAAAGTGAGTAGAAATAGAAATGTGATTTTTATCTCCTCACCAAACACTCAAGAGTCTGATAGAGAAATTCTTGCATTCAAATAAATGCTCTACAATAAGGTGCTTAAAAGCTCACTCCATTTAGCTTATCATAAAAAAAAAAAGAAAAAAGGTGTCTTGAGGACGAAGAAGAAGATAAAAATGCCATGTCCTGTAGGTTTTTAATCTGGTGGAGTAAAAGACAGGAAGATAAGAGAATGGAATAGAGGCCCAAAAAATTAATTTTTTTCATTTCAGTCTGAACGTGTTTTACAGAAGGTATTTCAGTAAGACACTCCTCAGCAAAAGTAGCATGGGAGAAATCCCTGATCTTTTACAGTAGACGTGGAAAATTTAGATCAGTTTATGCCAGGTGCAGTCATAGGTCAGATCCAACCTACAAGGTACTTCCATCCAACATACCGTCATTTTTCCAAAGGTTGTACACATGGGTTCCTTTAGGTAGTGGACACTGCTCCAGCAGCTAAAACCTCTTAGGTTACAACTCAGTATTTTGTATGCCTCTTCTGCTTTTGTGTATCAGTAAAGAAGAAGAAAAGCAGTCATCCTACACTGGGATTGGCACCTCTGTACTTGATACAATACTGCATCCTCTGCAAATGAGACAAAACCAGGCAACTTTTCTTTTCCTCACGAGTGCTTGTGGTCCAGTGTCCAAAACAGTGTTAACTTCCATGTACTTTTAAAATAGCTGCAATATCTGTATTTGAAAGTGGAGTATGTAACACATGTGATGGCTTAGTGCCATCATGCCATATTGTTCCAAGACAAGCTTTTAAACCAAAGAAAACACCTATTTTGCCATAGATGTCAAATGCTGTATCTTTTTCTTCACCTTTAGACCCTACATAAGGTTTCCCGCAGCCTTCTCCTCTCCAAAAAGTCTTGTTTTCCCATTAAAGATTTTCTTGTCTGCTATAACAAGCTAGCTTCCTTTCCTTCCACTCTGTTAAATGTTAACTGCTCTCAGATGCTCTCTTTTTGGCTGAGTGGCAGGCCTAAAATTTGGGAGACAAGAATCCTTCTCCCTGTAAAGGCTATTAAAATCTTGCTTGAGTCCAAGAGGAGACTATCACAGATCCCATTCCTTTCTTTCAGCTTGCTTCCTTCAAAACGGAGACAACACAATAGCTTTTCTCCACTCACAGTTGAACAGCTTTTCTCTTTGTGCCAGCAAATAGGGGAAGTAGAACATCCAAAAATGAGATCAGGGCTGAATGACATCTGTCTTTATCCTTCGGGGAAAAAGTGGAGTATTTAAAAATCAATTTATGCATGTTTTTTCTAGAAATTTAAGAAAATACGTAGGTTTGCTTTCACCTTGGTGTGACTAATCCACTCACCTGTTATTGACCTTACCCTGCAACTTGGAATAAAGTCACTAGATTGCAAGTTGCATTTGGCACCAGTTTATTTTATGACCCTTAGTGACACAGCTGTTCTTTGAAAAGACAAATATTTAAGGGGAATACTAAATACAGACAAGGAGGTGGGCCTTTGTATATTACGGCCACTGGATAAACAGGTGTGAGTAGAGTGATTGTAGCTACTGCTGCACAAAAAGAAAGAATAAAAGGTGTTCTAACAATTCTACTGAAAAGGAATGCTCACCGTAAGAAGGATGTCGGCGCGTGAGGACTCCAGGGTACAGGACTGCATTGTCCTGCATCCAGTACAGTGGAATATGCTGCAAGACTCTTCTTTTATTGAATGATGTTACAGGAAGGAAATGCATTTTATATCTACAGCATTTGAACACAACTTCAGAATGCATTTTTTTACTATTTGTGTAATTATTTTCTGAGCTTATTCAAGAAGACAACTGTGGCAGTGCATTTGGATGAGATCCACAGTGCCATGCCACAGAGCTGAAGAATAGGAGATGAATGTTGTTAGGTCTTGTGTGGTGCTGCCAACTAAGAATGAATCCATGAGGAAGGGCCTTTGTTTCAAGGACTGATTTGGGAACCGAGGACAATCAATATAGATGAAAATGTCACTTAGTGAAAATAACTAACTTAAGGAAGAAACAGGCTCTTCAGCTATTGCTGAGAAAAACACACTGCAGGACAGGAGGTGGTGAGTAAAGGTGACTTGTTGGGTTTCAAATTCCCTGAACTGTGGCTGTGTTTAAGTCTGACAGCACCACACCGGCCGCACGTTACCTAGAGCCTATCTGGGCAACTGCCCTGAAGGAGAGGTTTGACCACACCTCGCTCCACAAAACCACAGTCTTATTTCTCTAAGGCTCAGTCGGTGTTGAAAAAGAAATGGTAAACATTCACTGAAGTATCTCCATGGAGGAAGCACTTTCTGAGTTGGATTTCCCCTCCCATCATAATCTTAACTCATCACCAGTGGGAGGAGGTGAAAATGAGCTTTTTTACACCAGACACACAACCCAAATTGTTTGCAACACTAAGGAATAAGATCTAAGGAGTCAGCTTGGTTTCTTATTAGTAATGTCTCAGAGTATTATCACACATATTCAGCACCCTGGCATTGAAAAATCTCTCCAGAAAGGATTCATCTTTTTGTACTAAGTGGGGGAGGGGGAAGAGAGAGTCTTGGTACAGAAAATTGAAGCTACAATTTTAAACTTTTTCACCTCTTTCTTTTTGCTGAATTGTACATGAACAGCTCATAAGTTTCTGACATTATTTCAGTGCCAATAAATTTACTTGAATAGTTATTGGCTGGGTGCTCATTTACAAATATTCAGTATTAAGAATATAAATTGTTTCAGCTGCATATATAGAGTTTGCCGTATATTTGTGTTCCCCAAAATTTAACATTTAGATCAAGGTTTCTGGAATGAACACTGACAGTTACAAATGTGCCTTCTGTTAAAATTACTCTTAGGTTGGCTATTTTGATTAAAATTGCTCGGTTGGAGATTCACAGGAAATGAAGTCTGAAAAAGGACTGAACTCAATTTTGATGCAAGTTCTTTTCAGAACTTAAATAAGTATTCGAGAGGGATGGTGGGAGTGGAAAATGAAAAGTATTCTACCAGCCTTCAGTTCAGGCTGCTGAATAGTCAGGCATCAAAGTCAAGCCTTTTTCATCAATGTTCTTGATCCAAATGCCATGATGCACATCAAGAGGATATATATTTTGCAGTGTAGCTGCACTTCATTAATAAATACTAATGAATGTCCTGAAATACATTTACTGGGAAGAGACAGCTGTCCTGCGCTCATCACATCTCATAGATGGCTACAATTACTGGGATGAGAATACTGTTCTGTGAGGAAATATTGACCTGGAATCTCTGGATATCTACCTTATTTTGGCTTTTTTTTTTTTTTTTTTTTTTTACCCAGTCATTGGAAAACCAAGATTCTTACTCGTACTCACAGGGAGAACTACTACAGGTTTCTCATGACAACTCCAAGTCGTTTCTGCTATTCATCTTTTTTTCAGCAAGTTCTTCAAATCTTTCAAAGTCCACTCAAAGGTTATGTTCTGAAAAGGGGTATTAATTACTCAGACATTCAACAGATGATTCACTTTAGCATCTTTAATTCCCAGTTGTCCTTACTCCAGCAGCTGCTATTAAAAAATCAATGATACCATGGTTACTACAAAGGCTTACCTACAGCTAAGGCCAGTGCCTGACTTACAACCTATGAGAACTTCTATTAGAATAGCATTTCATTTGTGTGCTGAAAACGGTGTGAATATTTCATTCCCTCCCTGAATCAAAGTTTAAGAATGCCACAGTTCTTCCCCCTGCATTAAATAGTAAGTCATTGTATTTTATAATCCATCATAAATGTAAGCTACCAACCAAAATAATTTCTCATTCCAATCACTGTCTCTCTCCTACAAGCTACCACTAAATCTATGTATCCATTGATGCAGTAATCAGTTCATTCACTTTGAGTTCTCTTCCCAAGTAGAAAAACTATGAAAATATCATTTCCCATTTTAATCTTCATGCTAGTCCAATAAAGAGAAATAAGTAACGTACCAGAAAAGTGAGCACATCCTAAGCAGCACAGCAAGGCATGTAATACATATTTTTGGTATCTTGGTTCATACATGATAGGTGATGAAAAAAAAAAGAAAATTAATAGAACGTGTATAATTTATTTGTATGTGGGTAATGTATGCATGATCTCACATTAACACACATCTAAGAAGCCATAATCTAGAGGCCGTATAAAATATAGATAAAAGTGAACCTATGTCTTCAGTGAAAGTACAGTGAAATATTGTATGGATTATAAATGGACTAGAACTGGAAAATAAGGTCCTGCTGAGGCTGATTGCTCAAGTCATTCTGTTTATGCAGGGAGGTTGTCATCTCTCCAAAGAATCACGCAGAGTATTTCTGGCTTCTAATAACCCGCTCAGTACGGTCTCACAGGTGAACATTCTTTCACACAGCATGAATGAAGCATCACTGAGAACCACAACAATGGTAATCTGGGGGTTACTCCTGACAAATGGGTAACATGCTTTTGTTTTACCTTATGGGGTACAACCATTGGCCCTACTGACAGCCAAATCTCCAGAAGCTACTAATTAAAATGGAGGTGGATGTTCCCACAATGCATCTGCCATTGATGGGGCTGCAAATTTAGATGAGCTGGTATTTAGATGACAGTGGATGGCAAGGACTGACTAGTGGGAGAAGGAGATTCAGGATTCAGGCTGATAACAAAATAACTTTCAAACATTTTCATTATTTTTTTTGCCCTTCAGTGAATAAAAATAAGAGGAAATGCCCCAGAGACACAGCTGGGTCCCAGATAACTCTGTTCCTTAGCAATTCACAGAGGTGAAGTACTGTCTTCTCTGAACGGTGAACAAGTGATTATGGTTCCTGTTGATACAGTTATTTGTTAAAGGGTACACAACACAAAAAGCACACAGACAAACTGTTTAAAGAGACAGAACCATATTTCCAGAATATTATTGAGATGCCTGTAAAAGTCAAAGAAATAAAGGAGGAAACAAAAGATATTATTAATAAAGCTAAACTCTTACAAAGCTAGTTTAAAAGCCCTTGAAGGGGACACCCAAGAGACCTGAACATCTCAGGCCTAGAGAAAAGGGAAGATACAATCACATGCCCATATTAAAAGATCTTGAATACTGTGTGTAGGGCTGCTTCTCTCACCTCAGAAGGAATATATTAGAAGCAGAAACATTTCAGAAAGTGGAAACTAGGCTGTGCAATAACTCTCCATAAAAGCAATAATAAATTGGGACTGTTTAACCTAAGAAAAGAATCATTTGGTAGGATATGATAGAAATGTACAAAATTCTGAAAGGATGGAGAGGGAGTAACATTCACTCTTCACTGTCTGAGCTGAAACAGGCAGGACTTGGGAACAACCACAAAACCATGGATGAAATAAAAAGGGTAAATGTATTTTCACTACCTCGCCAACTGGGGGATCCCCAAAGCAGCACCCAGGCAGACACACACGTGGGAACCCAGGCACTGCAAAGCTCAGTCCTCACTAAAGGATCGATCACCCAACCTGCAGTTTGCACCTCTACTTCAGGGATTCACACAGGAGTAGTTTACCACTGTGCTTTGAGCTTCCCTGCACCATGAATCTCAGGCATGTTCAGTAAGGTGCCTTTGAATCTATCACAGACCTATGTTACCTAAACACAGAGGTACTACTTGTCAAGCACACAACTAAACGATGATTGATATGATGATAGATGTGGTTTCCAACACTTCAGGGGCAAGTCACTTGAGCATGTTTACAATCCCTCCTCACCATTCTTCCATTATTTTCCCACACTATCTTCTTCACACAAGAGCAGGGGAATCAAGCAAAGTAAGGTGACTGTTGAAAACTCCAGAGAAGAAACAATTCCTACCACTACAGGTAGCAGATCTGGGAAACTCTTTGCAAAAAGATGCTACAGATGCCATTTGCCAATTTTACGCAGACTCGAGGAAGACCTGGACATTTCATTAGAAGATAAATTAATTGCTTAAGAAGGATTAACCAAATTCATTTCTCACTATATATGGCCATACTGCCAACACTGAGACTAAGTAGATAATGGATTTATTTCTTTACTCTCCACAACACAGCATAACGTACAGCTCCAGGCAGTGAGACTAAGAAACTGCTAGCAAGGTATTTCACTCAAGCACAGTGAATAGGCAGGATTAGGTATTAACAGAAGGATTGCACCACAAGGATTGGTAAGAGTACTTTTTCAAAACCTAATCTACCACAGTGACTTGCTGCTATGCCCTAGTAGCAGTATAAAAACAATTACTAATTCCAATTTCATTTTTGAACTAGTTAGTGTGTCCATGATTGCGATTTGTAGGCAGATGTTTAACTTCACCTACATAAACTAAGAAACACGTATGCATGGAACTAGTTTTGTTAGTTGATGATCTTGATGTTTCATAGCCATTCCAAGGATTTGGGGTAGTTTAACCTAATTGTGCTTCTTCCAGCTAACCTGGTAACAGCAGTGAAAGATTTGATATTAAATCTGCTAGGCAAAAGCACATGAACTCAGTCAGTACTTCAAAACCCTGTTTGCTTTGTGGGGATGCCAGTCAGGGCCACAAGCAATTCTAGGAGCTTGTATTGCTTGAAATGTTGACCTAATATAACTATTTTGTATATGAACTTAATTAGAAGTCTACTAATTAGACAGCTTCTTTGTAAAGTAAACATGCATGGATTATCATATGAGGTTTAGAGAAAAATTAAAATCAAGTTTATTTTTTAAATGGAATGCAAAAAACAGAGCAGTGGAGACAGCAACTTGACATGTACATGATGTGTCAATATTTGCTCTGCACAATTGTTTCTCTGAAGATTAGGAGGGCTGGATTTATGGACATGGTAGATAATTTGAGTTGAATCACACTCCAGAACATATTTTTTGTTAGGAGGAGCTGCAGTAATAGATTTTGATTAGCCATTCAATTAGTAGCCAGTACATGAACTCCATTACTCATCCAGTATTCAGGGAGTATATTTTCAATGCAAACTTTTAGACTGAGAGCAAATAAAGCCTTCCAATAGTTTAGGCTTCCCTGAATCACTTCAATTAATTTGGGGGTCTGTAAAACTGGTGTCATTCTGCAGAGCCTATTTCCACCCACACCCCTCAATTTAATTCCTTTTCTTTCCACAGAGGCAGCTCTATTTCCCCCCCCTTCTTCTGCATCCTTAGCATCCTTACCCACTTCCCACAGAAAGATCATCTAGAAAGAGAATTTCCCTTTAGCCTGAAAAAAAATATTAAATTACCAGAGGTGCTTCATGTACAACACAATAATATTTGTACATGTTCATAAATACTTATTTTCATTCTCAATGTTTTCCATATGGAGTGTTCCCCTGCTATCCCCCAAGTCTCTCTCTAGCTGCTTATATCTTCCTAACTGTTTTTGTTCCACCTCGTGCAAGCAACATTAAAACTCCTTTTTAAGGGATGAGTTTAAAGCACCATTGGACTCTAATGGAGCAGAAGCACATGCTTAACTGCTTTGCTGAATTGGGGCCAAGAAAATGAAGAAACTTGCTCACATGTCCCCCCATAAGCCAACTGATTTGGGGACTTTTATCATCTTGGGTTAACACTGGGTTGAGAATAGCTCAAGGCATCCTCAGTGGGAAGGCTCTGTGTAGGGAACTTCTGCCTTGAAGGCAGTGAACAGTCACTCTGAAAATCCTTTTCTGAGTCATTTTCTTGATGACTGTTCAACTCCCTCTGCTCCCAAGTTCTGACATTCAGAAGAACTGCAGCTAAGCCTTAAGACCCACATTTTCTGTTATTAGTTGTTGTATATTACTTTAACTGGGCACTTTGTAAATTAGCTGAACATGGAAAAGGTATTTCCAGCAACAGCCATCTGCAGCAATAATACTCTATCTGCTAGATTTTATATCGTTATACTAGCAAAACAATCTCATGTGTGCCTCCTATGTTACAGCTTGCAGAACAGTGTGCAGACAGAGAAGCTGGCTGCAAACAAGCATGAGATACTGGAAGGAGAAAAGCAACAGCAATAGAGCACTCACAGCAGGTTAGTTTACTCTATTCCTCAGATACACAAGCCAACAAGTTCCATGATGTGCAGAGGTATCTCTTAGAAAGAGAATTCAAGATAAAAATGAAACCAGTGATATTTGTGTAGTAAATTACAGTGGTAGTTCTTATAACCACAATAAAAATACTATTAATTGTTAAGTCTGCTCAACTGATATGCAAATTAGTGCTGCAACCCATGGAAATTTCATGGAATATAAAACCAGTCCACTTGATTGAATGTGATTTTGAGTGGTAGGAAGAGGAAGGGAGGAGAGAAACAAGCAAAATATGTATTTGCTGAACTCTGCTGAAGTAACATACTGAGATGAATTCAAGGTAAATTCCAGGGAGCCATAGACACTGAAAAAATATCCTTATATTCCTTATGAAGTAATTACTATGCTTTACCACTTCGAAAACTCCAGTGAAATATAGGCAAGTGTCTTTTTATGGCCAAACTGCATCCAAATTGCTTCATGCAAATAAGCCTGGTAAAAGTAGATTCATTCAGTGCTTGCAAATCCAAACTACTAGATCCAGAAGTAGGCTCATCCTGTGTAAAATTAGGTCATTCTCTCCAATAGATGAAGGAATCTACAATGGCTGACACTGTTCAGAACAAATGACATCCTTTTCAAATTGGCTTCATTAGCCTTTCCTGCATACATGTAAAATGCAATTTAATTTCTTATAGGGACTTCTCTCAACTATAAAATTCATAGGACTTGGCTTATGGAACAATATTTTCTTCTGAGTTCTGATTAAAAGTATAAACTTAATAATCCGTAAGGCTATGAACAACCTTTGTATTCAGTACAGAAAGCTTTTCAGTTAGCTGGAGTGAGCATTTGGGTTTAGACACTTCCAGTCCATTAAACTAATTGAATAAGTAAGAATTCATTCTTCCAGAATAACCAGTTGCTCCAGGAAGTGATGCTGACAATTAAGTAAGTGACACTCTTTCTTCTGAAGCACAGCCAGCAAGTGTCTCAGCAAGGAGCTCTGCTGAACTACACGTATCTTCTTAAAACAAATCATTAAATGGAGGCTCAGGCAACCTCACAGAAGTACCGTGTTTGCCCCAGTTCTTTAATCACTTCCCAAAAGCATGTGCCCTATGAACTTTTCTCTGACCAAAGAAGGATGTAAGTCTGCATATTTCAACCTTATTGGGCAAGGATGACAGATGAGCTGTCATCCACCTCCCCACATAGTAATGGCTGATGCTGTTTATCTGCGAGTGTTTCTCATTTCAAGAAAGGCAGCTGAGGATATTTAAACTAGGGATATGAAAAAGCTAAAGTGATTTAGCTGGATGAGCTTGAATTTAACAGGATTACTTCTTATTTTTATTAGAAAGCTATAATGTGATTCTGCTCTCCTTTTTTTTTTTTTTTTCCTCAGAAAGGTCATCATGGTAACAGCAGAATTATCTGCATTCTATAGAATTCCTGCAGCAATATTATTGCACAGGCTCACAGCAGTGTGGCATATTTAACTGGTTTTGCCATCCATCATATATAACTGTCTACTGCACACTCTGAAAGATTTCAAAAAACTGAACTACATTTTGCAGCTCCTTCCAAATTAAGAGCATGCAGAGTTCAAGAAAATCCTAAAACCAGCTACCACACACAAAAGAAGTTTAGATTAAGAAGAAATATCTGAGACAAGAGTGATTAAAAATGTACTAGAAATAAAACTGCTGCAATTTCCACTTTTCCCCCCACAGAGGAGGAGGGTTGGTTTCAAAGCACAGTATTATGATTATCATTAGTAGAGATTAATTGCTCTGCCATTGCTTCCTAACGAGAGATTACCAGTCAAGGAACCTACATAAAAAAATGGACTTGGTAACACAAATCCTAGATAACAGAGAAATGGACAGTCACAAATCATGATACTCAAGGACCCCCAGCTGACACTTCAGAAGGGAAGGCCACGCAGTACATGGGTAACTGGCAGAACCTGAGAACTTCCACCAAAAATAGCCACTGCCTTTCTGGGAAATCCAAGGAAAAAATGGTTTTGTTCTATGCAGGAGACAGAAAGATAAGATGCTTTGTATTGAACAGAAGCATACATTTCTGAGTATCAGAGTATTTTTCTACACAGCACGCATGAGATAGAGTGCTTAGTTTGCTTTTACTCTACAGCTAAGAGCTGCCAGGCTCATTTTGCAGGCTGTTGACAGATCACTAAAGGTGAAGGCTGGGCACCAACAGGGGTTGGTAACACCAGCTGGTTAATGCCATTCAACCTCTGTACATGCCTCTTCTGCATCCTGTTCTTTGAACCTGGTTTTCAGAGTTCTTCACTTTTTTAAGCACAACTTTTTGCAACTGTTTTACTCAATAAGACTGTGGTTATAGAACCAGAGAGAAGATAAAAAGCTTGGCCTTCTGGTTACTCAGGGACTTAGTTTTTAGGGGAGTTATGCTGAGTTCAAACTTCGTAACACTTTAGGAACCTGTTGGATGGAGCATGCAAAAGAGTTATCACTGTTTGCTAGACTAGATTCCTTCAAATACCACAATAAATCCAATTCAAAGCTGGGAGCACAGCTTTCCTTTCTAGTTCTGGGCAACCAAAGAAGGTGCTTGGGCATGAGTTTTGAAAGGTGTAAGTTTCCCAGAAGAAACTCAGACCCTTGTCAGATCTCTCAAGCCAAGTGAAAAACAGCTACAATAGCTCTTTTACAGCCTGATTGGTGCAGTAGTAACTTAATTTGGCTGATTCTATAATTAAGAAAATACTTAGACTTGTCAGCAACAACACAGCCAGTTTGTTCTAAGTTCAAGCTGCGTGACAAGGAACATAGCAATCTTCAGGCTTCTGAGCTGAGCATAATACATTAATATAATTGGTAATGCCCTCATGTAATTTTTTTTTCTCAGTTTTCTTTTCCCCTCCTCCTTTCTTCTTTTCCATTTTTTTATTATTGAGGCAAAAATGCATTAGAAAGAGCTCTTATCATTTTAGTAGTCTTTAAATTAGGCTGGCACAACCTTAAATAAAGAGATATTTTGTGGGGGGAAAAAAAAAGAAAATAGAGAAACTGTTTGTAAAACATAACTCTTGTGCCCAAAGGGACATATCATTTTCATATTTTAACTCTGAATGCATTTTAGTTATTTTGTGTTTTTGCAGCAATCAGTTCACATTATGAGAATAGGGTAGTATAATTATGGAAATTAAGTACAGATTTCAGTTGAATGAACTCATCAGATGGAATTACAGCCTTTCTAGATTGGTCGTCTGGCTTTATGTCAGATGATTTGCATAAAACATTTAGCTTAATGAGAAGTAAACAACAAGACTGCAGAATGTGTTAACCCAAGGGGGTCTGAGCTGACATGTAAGAAATATTAAGGTTGTAGCTTTTTTTTTTTTTTTATTTTACAGACAAAAAGGAAGCCTTGAGAGCAGATTAGGCACATAAAGGTAACTCTGGTTTGGATCATAATTCTTCATGAGTGGTATTTTTCACCACCTACAGTCATACACTGTAAAGTAATCTTTCAGGTTTATTTACTTTCAGTTGCCTGTAAGCAAAATCTGACATAATCTAGTTACCCTGTCAGGTAGCGTTCATGGCTGCAAACATGTCTTTGTGTTCAATAGTTGAATTTTCTTCTGGTCAGTGGCCTGGAACTTGCTCAAATTACGTTCTGGGATATTCTAGTTATTTATCCATAACCTCTAGAGGGTCTAATTTTCACTGGGAAGTACAAAACCAAACCACACTTTTGCATCTTTAATCATTAAACACAGCAATGCTACCATCCTAAAAGCATACTGATAGCAAGTCTACCTAATGCACAGAATATTAAAGGGCTCTTTCTTTCTGTTCCCATGGCAGCATCTAGTTCTGGGAGGGGATTCTCCAGGAGGCCTAAGGAAAGTACATGAGAGGTGCTTTTCCTGTTAAGATTTTCAGGCTCTGCCTGTGGGCTTCTTCGTAACCTGTTACACCCTGGCATTTCTGCAATACTATTAATTCTGTGATTCATTCCACTGTAGATCACTTCTTAATGTGTCTCCCTCTTATGGTAGAATTTGAATGTGGAATTACCATAACTTGGTGGTGTACTTGCACTAAAGGCACCTTGTTCTCTGTCTACAGCACCATGGGCTGTGAAGTAGAAAGACAGTAGAAGGAAAAAGAATTCCCTTCCTAATATTTACAGACTCAGGACTTAAATAAGTCTTCAATGGTGTCCCTCCAACAAGAGTAAGAATGTGGACAAGAGACCAAGTTAGCACATCTTAAGACATAACCACTCCTTAGCTGAAAATTACCACCCTTGGCAGATGGGCAGCATTGCTTGTGAACATGATTGCTTCTGATCATCTGGCCATACCTGTAGAGCCTCTTCAAACTCCAGTCCCTCTGATTGCAAATAAGGCTCTTGATTACTTGAAAGAAACGTCCACAATTAAGTACATAGCAGTCACCATCCTCACACAGAGAAAAATAAAAGTCTGCAAAGACAAATGAAGCCCTATTGCTCTATCTTTCATTTCTCTCACACACGTGAACATTTCAGAGAGCAACCCAAATTAGCCAGTAAAGTGGTACTTAGAAATGCTATGGCAAGCATTTTGATTAACACAGTTCTGACTTAAAGGCATGAAAAAAACTGCAGCGTTTAGACATCATCCTGATGGTGTAAACTTTAACTTTTTTAATTCTCTAAAGAAAATCACCATATGAGACTGAGTAGAAGGGTATGAATAATCTTTCACATAGAAGGCAAGCTTCTATTACCCTTGCCTAGGAAGGAACAGTACTGGGAGAGATGCCTTTCCCCAGTTCATGATTGCTAGTGACAACATACAGAGAAGCAAGTTGCCAATTCATTGAGTTGAAGAACTGCACGCCACATGTTGTGCTTAGATTTCAAAATAAAAAATCATATGGCAGTAGGAGATGGAAAAAAACCACTCTGCTTTTGCCGCCACATGTGTTCTTTCTACTGCTGAGCTCTCCTTAATGAAAAATTGGACCAGACTCGAAGAAGCAGAGCAGGAGATGAGAAAGAAATGGTGGTGCAGAAACCTAGTGACCCTTGTGTCTACTTGAATACAGAAGCAGCATAGGTAGGGGGTTCCTTAGAAGAGCGTGTCTGAATCTATGAGCTTATGACCGGCTGCATTTAGGGAGATGAAGTAAAATAAGAAAACTTCAGTGTGCTGGATGAATGTGCAGATCTGACGAGAAAAGATGAGCTATAGCAAATTAAAGGCTGACGGTTCAGTGGCCACACAGCCAGCATGAGGAAAACAGGATTGCTGCTCATTTCAGAAACATGTTATATAAAAAGCCTTTGGGACCTGTGCTGTAGCAATTCAAATCAATAGGAATTTTCCTTGCTCTATAGCTGATTCGGTGCTCCATTTTGAAGTCAGACCATGTGCCATCACCACAAACACCCTGGAGCCTCTCTCATCCTTCTAGCTGGTCTGATGAATATCACCCAGAAAGAAATCAGTATCAAACCTGCAATGGTCTCTTTAGAGGAAACTGAAGAGCTCCCTAACTGATCCTTTTTTGAAAGGGTCCAGTCTTGTCCTCGGTTAACCCTGAGATTCAGGGCCATCCCTCCACTATGAAATATCCCATTGGTATATTTTAAAGATGTGAAGAAAGCGATTGTCCTTCCTCTGTTACCAGACTGAAAATGATGTGCATTCATACAGCTAGAGTAAATCATCAGCAAAGCCATTCCTCTCTATTTGTAATTCAACTGAATGATTGTTCTTTCTCTTTGCCTCAGTTTATGCTCTGCTATAAACCTGGAGGAGGCCCTCAGCTCAATCATCAACTAAACAAAGTGGTATTTTGTGTTTGATAAACACGTTCTACCCATTGATCACAAAATCCTTTCCAAAGGTAAATGAGCATTGACGACATGGTGAAAAACTACATCCAATTACTGAGGATTATAAAATCAGGCTGAATCAGAATATAGGTAGCTAGGTACAAAGTATACTCATACTCCTTTCTTCCCATCCTTTAGGGCCATCCTCCACAGAGGTAATACAGCTTTTTACTCAAAATTTCCTTGAGTACCTAAAAATCATATTTCACAGCACATGATGCAGAATCATCTTTTTTAAGAGGAAGAGATTTCTTGCTCCTAGTTCAGGCTGAACAACTTACACACATGATTACAAACACAGCATTCAGCAAAATTTTTAACTCAGTGGAACCTGGCAACAAGACAGCATCTGCCTTGCAGAGAGGGTGATGATAGTGCTCATCACTCGATCGGTAGAAGCTTATCCCTTTGAGATACATTATGTCCCAGCTCCCTGTAAGTTTCTAACACCATCCTTACCTATAACTTGGGAAAAGTAAAAAAAAAAATAGAGTCTTGTGTGTTACCATGAAAAACTTTCAGCCCCTCCCTAGGAACAGCTCCTGCTTTCTGTACCTGCATGATCACACACAGAAACTAGATGTTCACCAGTGCTCCCTTTGATTGCATTGGTGTGGTGTCCCCTAGCCATTTCTCTCAGATTTAGTCAAATGAGTTTTCCTAGAACAGCTATAGTCTAGGGACTGGAAAAGGGTCTGAAAGAGAGTATTTAAGAGGCAGAAAGACTGTCACAGAATGAATACTACTCTCCAACTGTCTTCTTAAAGCTGGCCCCTGTGCAGAGAGGAGATCAAGATCCAGAAAAGGGAGCACTAGAAAACATAGCCCAGTGATGACACTACTCAGCTGGAATAGTTTGGGGATAAAATTTAAATATTTTGAACAATACTCAATTTGTTTACTGTATGTAGCCCACTTGTCCCATGAACCAGCGTTGGAGCTCTTCATGCCTCTACTAGTGCCTTATCCATCTATGTTCCATAGATCATTTTTTTTAAGTTACAACATTTTATCAATTCTGCAACAAAGCTGTAGAGAGGAAGAAAATTCCCTGCTCTTTCTGGAACCAAGAAAGCATAAAGAAGTTACAAACTTTCAGAACTTTGGGAAGGAAAACGTAACAAAACCTGGATCCCTCCAGACCATTCTGGTTCACCAGGACTTCTTACACATTCTCCTCATAATGAGGGATCTGAGACTTCTCTCCATGAGAGACTTGCTCACAATGCTGTGACAACCTATTCTTAAGGCAGGAAAACAAAATGGCATTACAGGGTATGTGGCTGCTTTATATTTGGCTCATTAAGTCATAACAACGTTGATAATGTGAGGGGCATTTTCATACCTCTAAAGGATATAAGAGCCAATTCATGTAATGCTTTGATCTTAGTCACAGAAATATTTGCTGTGCATTCCAGAACTTTCCCCACATTTTAGATTATGCCTCTTGTGACATAAACTGCTACACCACTCAGAAAAAAACAAACAGTATGTCTGATAATCACAACTTCTTGTTTGGTGCTGTCCGAGGGCACAGAAGGAAAACTGCAGGTGGAACTGCAAGTGTTAGTTGTTGTTTTAACAGCTGTTAAAATGTATGAAAATAATATTTAGCTTTGAATAGGCATTGCCACTCCCACACATCAAGCAAACATGGCATTTCTGAAAGATAATTTTACACCCAAGAGGAAAAAGAAGGAAACCTCCTTTTGTTTGTATCTAATTCCTCAACACATTTTTTTCCTCTGGGTGTTTTGACTACAAAGCAGCTCAGCCACAGGGAGTGCTTCTGACTTGGCACCTTTGCTTCATAGAGTAACCACACCCTCCCTAAAGGCAACTACTGTGCTACGGTTTACACATCACAATGTACAGGGATAGGGACTGAGAATCTAGGCCCAGTCTCTTTTAAAGAGGTTGACCTTTGGGGCACTTTCCTATAATTGAAATCATGCCGAGTTTTTCACTCCTTATAAAAATCCTTCCTGCTCACTCATTTCTATTTCTCGATGTATTTCTTTATTTATTTATTTGGGGGTGAGGGACTGAAGCCTGCTAAAAGCTTACACATTTGAGCAGAAAGTGTGTGGTGTGGGTGTACTTTTGAATTAACTCCTGTTTGAGGTTTCTTAACAGTTCAATGAGGTTTGTAAAACTGTTGAAAAAAGACCTGTTGATTGCATCTGTTTGTAATTACTAGTTGTGCAATGTGAATATGCAGTATGTATTTATTGAATTATGCTCTGAATGTGAATAGTCTACTGCTGCTTCTTAATTGCCTACTCCGATTGGTGTCTGACAATGGGGCTTTTCATCTCATCCCACTTCTTCAGGAAGGAGTAAATACTTTTTTTTTTTACTTTTTTTTTTTTTTTTAATAACAATATGCTGACATTTTGTCAGCTAGAGCATATATTTTAGGAAATATTATTTCAATACTAGTGTTGCTTAGCAAAGTTTAAGGTGGGAGGAAGAACCAGCAATAAGAGGGGCAAAATTACTCCAGAGGAGATATTATGTACTTCCCAAAGTGCCCATGGAGATCACTGAGACTTTCTGAGAACTTAAAGGAATTTTGCATACAGCTCTTACATGTTTTACTTTGTTCTGTTTTCTCCAAAACAAGTCAAGTTTTCTGCCAATGTTACATGACGAAGCTTCACTGAAATCTCTGGATATGCACCAGCTTATCCTAGAAGCATATGTCATCTATAATATTTCTACAGAAAGACCAAACTCACTCACGTTACAAAAGAAATTTTATCATGTTGATACTCATTTACCTATCTATGCATAAAAACACTGCTTGCACCTCTTAAACTGGCAAAATTCTTCTTTGTCTTATGGCATACCCTTGATTCCATTCCATAATAAACATCTTTAATACAGATAAAGATGTATTTATTATACCTGCAGTCATTTGCACTAGTTTAAAAGGAGCTTCAGTAAAGGGCACCTTAGGAAATGGTTTTGAGATATTGACAAATCTCCTGATTTAATGCGCTACCACATCCCACATGTGACCGTAGCAGTTTTATATCTTTGACAATAAAGGAGACATGCAGCCTACTTGAATTCAATTTAGAAGGACTGTAGCACAAGCCAGATACAGTGCAAATTCTGTATCTTATAGTAGTATTGTAGCAATTTTTTAACAGTAGCTGGAACTAATTTCTACACTTCTGACTTAACAACAGAAAACACAGCCAGGTCTCCCAAGTATAATTAAATTGGTATTCATCATTCAGCAATAAAGGGGACCACAGCGCCGTGAAACAAAATCTCTTGCGGAGGGTCTTAGCCCTTCTGTTTCAATTTCCTGAAGGCCAAGACAGTTGAAAGAAGAGAAGCAAACATCCTTCCAGAACTGGGAAATAATGTATTTCTGTGAAAGACTGGACAAGCAATAGCATAGCAGTGAAAATACTGAAGTGCTTACAAATACTTCAGAGGGATGCTGTGAATTTTGGGAGATGGGGAGTCTACACACAGATGGATAAACTTTTCTTTGGAGGAGCTAATCCAAATCCTGCTGAAATACAAAGAAATGTAGTTCTGGGTACATGGATTTGATAATGTCCCGTGTGATCTATTCCCACTTGTGTCACCTAAACTCTAGAATCACGAGGCCACAATAATCAATAAAATATTGCCATATCATAAATTGGAAACTTTAAACTACAAACATCTCTGTGGGCCAGGAGGGCAAAAGTCATTTCCCTTATATATTTATATCACTGACACAACCACAGAATTGTTTCTTCCAAAAGAATTGCTGCAAGTAACTAAACACTAGAAGTCTTAATGCCCAGAAACAGATAGAGCTGACAAGGGGATTGACTTGTTTTCATCATCACTGTCATCCTTAAAAGGAAAAAAAACCCAAAACACTGCATTCCTTTGAGTAGAACTCACTCAATACAGGCAAGAGTTCTTTCTTAATGGCTCTGTATCACTGCAGTTTCTTGAGCCCTGTCTCTGAATTTTACTAACACTGAAGACAATGCCAACAAATGCCCCATGTGCAGCACTGTTATGTGCCCTGCACCAAGTCTGCATGCATTAGTAAAGCAGAAGTTTTAATCATTTATGTTTCTGTATGATGTAGAGCTTTATGGCATATCAGTGAAGTATTGATTGCTGTTTGAGACTTGTGCTCATGCATCCTCTGCAAGTGAAATTTGTACCAAAGACCCAAGTGGACAGTGATGTCAATATACATACATAAAAACAAGGGTTATTGTGCAACGGTTCCATCTCCACTATTATTTTAAGTAGGTTTATGGGAACAAAAGCAGTAAGCCAGTTAAACTATCCTCTAATGGCCAAAGAAAACAATCCAGATTTTCATTTTTAAATGTTCACTTCATAACATAAGCATCAGCCAAGCAGCCTTTCCCAAATCTTGTGCATTTTCAAAGTGTTTTGGTTCAAAATGAATGCGCAAAGAGTGGCTCCTGAGACACAGGCAAAGGCATCTGTTATGCAGCATGTTGCATCCAAAAGCCACCTGTGTGTTCGTAGATAATGCAAAGCATTCACATGTCATAATAGGTCTTCTGTGGGATTTTCTGAAGTTATATCTAAATAATTTTCTTCCGCCAAGTCCATCTAATGGGTTTTCCAAGCATATGAGAACATGATTTTTCCGAGTCCCTGTTAACTTGACTGACTCAACGTGTGGTTTTCCCCTGCCCATCTGCTTTGATTTGCATCACTGTTATTCTTACCCCTCTTGCTTCAGACAGGTTTTCTTATTTTGCTGACTCCTTTGCTGTTGCACAGTCTTTACTTTCCAGTTCTCTCACATTCACATCTGAACTGGACTAAAATTCAGGTGGAGGGGATTCTCAGCTGATGCTGCTTTCACAGTCTGTATTGGCTCTTCAGTGTTGATTAGAAGCCTATAACAAGACTACAACAGCCAATACTTCAACACAGCAGCTGAAATGATGGTTATCTTTCACCAGATTTACTAAAAGAAGAGCTATGAGAACAAGACTTTGAAAAATATGGCTCCCAGAGATTAATTCTATGCTTACATGCTTAGGTTTTAAAAATAAATAAATAAATAGTAACAGTAGTAAAAAAGTCCAAGACTATTGGGGTAGGGCTGGAATTATAAAGTAGTGCTGAGGGGAACAGTTTCATTGCTGTCTGAAAATGTTTGGATTCTTGGATACAAGAAGAATATAGCAAAAGGGATGCAAAGCAGGTTGATTGGAAGTGTGAATACACTTATGAATTAAGCACACATGAAAAAAAGCTTTGTGTTCCGTCCACATGGTAATCTCCTGGACAAACAGTCAGAGGAATCCTGACTGATGGATGAAGCAGGCAAAGGACTGCCCTGATCACTGCCTTGTTTCCTTTTGTGACTAGGCTAACACACTAATGAAATTCTACCTCAGATTCGAGACATCCTTCCTGCCAAAGCTAGCAAATCTATTCCCATGAAGAGTTTTCATTTCAACAGCACTACATTTTTGCCGCATCAAAATCCAACAGGTTCTGCTGACTAGATGGAGGAAATTTTTTACGCTGAAGGTGGCAAGACACTGGCAAAATTTGCCTAGAGAGGTGATAAATGCCCCATCCCTGGAAAGATTCAAGGTCAGGCTGGACAGGGCTCTCAGAAACCTGCTTTAGTTGAAGATGTTATTGCTTATTGCAGGGGGCTGGACTAAATGACCTTTAAAGGTCCCTTTCAACCCAAATTACTCTGCAAGTTTAAGAAAAAGTGAGTAACAATGATGTCAGAGACAAGCAGATGGGCAAGGATAGAGGAAGTCAGGCTTACCTTATAATTTAAGCTCTGTATCCTTTCTAAAAAGGACTTTGAGACCTCATTTAAAGGCCTTTGCATCCAATACACAGATCAGAGTGATTTAATGAACTCTGAGTCATATTCTGGGTACTGGTGTTGGACTACAAACATTAAGGACTGAAATCCTGTGTCCTTCCTAACAAGGTACAGCCTTGTGACAAAGCTCAACCATACTGTCAGCCAGCATGGCCCATTACAGTGTAAAGGGCAATTTCCAAACAGAGCCATTTGGTTTCTGTGCTGACATTATTAACAGTGGTGCCAATGCCAATAACACTTTTCATACAGTGGACACCTGTATGCTTGGAATAGGATAGAGAACATCAGCTCATTTCATTTTGGCTTGCGAACGGTTGCAGGTGGCAAAGCTATTTGCTTGCTTACAGCATAGAATGGACTTCAAATATGAAAGAAAAGTCTCTATTATTTCACATCCCCTTCCTGTCCCCTTCATATATGCTCATTTAGGATTTAGTAAGACCCAGATGTAAAGTGAAATATGCTCCTCGGGGAAAACAAAAATCCAAAGAGACTTGATACAATTCTGTAAATATTCTGAGGCCACAGACATCAGAGAGCTCTGCACTGTGTGCCATGACTACAGTTTGTCACAGCAGTTATCAAAGGCACTGCACTAAATTTAGTAGACCCATCTTTGCTGAAGGGGGAATGCTCCATAGTGAAATCAAATGTTAAAAGCATGGTCAGAATCCAGGTTCTGGTTCAGACTCATACATGAGTCCACAATAATCAGTTAAACCCATTTCTGTGATGTATGTGTTTGGCTGTCATGTTGTGTTACATTTATTTTTAAAAAGTCAGGTGAAGAATGGAGGGGTGGGAGGGCATGGGCATAGCTGGATTCTGATGGGCAGAATGAATGTGAAAAGCAGATAATCAGGCTACAGAGAAAAAGAAGAAACCTTTCTGGAGCCATAGGGAACTGCAACTTGAGGAACTCATTGAATGAACTAAGGTTGGAGGCAAGAACCCATCTGCTTGGACAGAGTGGCAAAGGAGGCATCTTATTGTCCCTCTGTTCTTAAAAAGGAGACAAACTATGTTTAACTACATATGAGTTTAGGAAAACTAATTTGTGAAGCACTTTTAGACCTTCAGAAAAGAAAAGCTAAGTCCTAGAGAGGAAGAAAAAGCAGTGAATGAAATTGAGGGGTAGGAATAAAAAAACCCCCAAAACAACAAACCAACCAACCAACCACAAAACCAAACCACACACCACATCCTTATACAGTTATTTTCTAGGAATGGTGTCAGACAGTATTCAAAACATGGTTAGTGAAAATTAAAATACTTTTCTCAGGACAGGTCATTTCCCTGGGCTTCATTTCAACCAACACTTTTGCAGCCACAACCAAATAGGCCTTTTAGTTTATAACATGCAGAGCAGAACAAGACAAGCAGAGTAAACATAACAGAAACTCACTTTTGTCAACCAAGGAAGCAACTATGAACAGCAAGACTTCCACCAGGACAGGCACAGCTCTACTTAACAACAATTACCTAACCTTGCCTTGGAAGCCGCCACAGTCGAAGAACATTTACTCCCCACCACATTGTGCAGGTGGCTGCAAATGGGAGAAAAAGCTTCTGGAGGGGTCTCTGCAGTCAGACCCAGGAAAGCACAAGAAAGCAAAGAGAAGAGAGTGAGAAAGCTCAGTATGTTCCATCTTAGCTCTTGTGGGCATAATGGCAGCTATAAAGAAAGACTCAAGGATGCAAAGTAACAGTGGCAGATGCAGAAATCGAGCATATGCTGAGAGAATCATCACAATTCTGTTACTCAGCAAAGACACAGGTGTCTGCCTCTACAAGAGCACTGAAGCAGGATGCAAAGACCCTGCCATCCCCAAACCAACAACTTTATGCAGTGCCCTTGCAAAGCTCAGGAGGAAATCTCACCTGTGAAGTGGGACTCTGAGGTACAGATGCCACTCTGCAGACAGACAGGTAATGCACCTGCACTGAACTGCAGCATATTGCTCGGAATAAGAGTTCTTCTTCCTTGATTTGCATACGCCAAATACGATGCTCTTTTTGTGCTGTAAAACTGCATGTCTTTAAAATATGCTCATTTTTAAACAGGAGGCATGATTTTTCTTTTCATTTCTGTCACGTAATGAAGCCAAATTTTCCTAGAAATATGCCCTTAATTGATAGAAAAGTAAATAGTTTTCTATAGAAGCTACTATGACATAGGAAAAAAATATTTTTATTCCTATTATTATGTAATCTTAATTATATTTTTCAGATTACTTTTCTCCTGCTTTATAAAATGCAGAACTCTACTGTTGATCTTGTTATATCTAAATTAGCAGCATCCCCAAGCAGGTGTTACATTTGGAAGACAGCATATTGTAAGCAATTAGAGAATTGTATGTAAATACATAATTTGTCTGAGGAAAAGAAAGCTCTTTGGTGTGATTAAGTAGCATTTAAAAATTTTGTGGTAAAAAAGGTAAACAACTTGCAAACTGGATGATGCAGGATTGGAAAATGTGCTTCCCTGAAGGATCAGCCCAAGGAGCACATTGTGTGGCTCTCTGTCATCAGCTGGTCAAAGTTCAGGTCTGAGTACACCATCTCACTTTGAAATCTTCATTCCCAACAGACTTTGCTCTTTGAGGAACCGATGAACTAGAACATGATTACTTCTCCACTAGCTGTTCCTTAATAAGAGTAGATATTTGTGGTGCACACACACACATGCTCTAGGGATACTCTCACTGGCTCAGGATGAAAGCAGCTGCGATAGGAAGCATGAGAAGACCGGGAATGCACAAGCAAAGGTGAACAGACAAGTGAATTTTGGTTGAACGTCTGCAGATGTTAAAACTGAGGCCATGTAGAGTTGTTTTTTCCAGTAGATTTTACCAAGACTTTTGTCCTCTTGTAGGATTAAAAACACCCTCAACTTGATAATAATAATACCAGGAAGAAAGGGAAGAGAGACATAGCCTTTCAGACAGCTGCAAACACCTAATATCCACCCACAGATTTATAACTTGGCTTATAGACCCAATTAAAACTCTACAGGAAATGTGTGAAGGACCTTGGAAAAACTCCTGCACTCCACAGCACTCCAGTGAGAGTTTAAGTAGAATTATCCTTGTATTACTACGCTGTGAAAGAGACAAAAGGAGTGAGCATTCTCTTTGCCTAGTTTTAGGTGACCACTGCTTTCTAAATGAGGGAAAATGCCCACCATGATGGACCTCTCCTGTCAAATGACATATTTTATCGTGAAGCACAATGAAAAATGAGTAATTTTTATTCTTATTTTTGCCACTAAGTATTGTAACTTCACAGGCTCTGTGGAGACTTGCCACTCTAATTGGACCCTTGAGGCCATAAGTAGTTGAAATCACTTATCAAGAATCCTACATCAAATAAGCAGTTAAAGCAGAATAATTGATTTTTTTTCCACCCCAGTGTTTATTGGCATTGTCTGTTAGGCACAGTGGTGTGCTTGTAGCAATCTTCTTAAGATCAGAACTAGAGACTTCCATCAGGACTGAAGTTCCCCTCTCTCTCAAGTCAGAAATCCATTAACCTAGTGATTGCTACAGCCAGCAACAGTGACCACAGCATAACCATAATAAAGCATGACCATAACCATAGCAGCAGAATGTAACTTTGCATGAAAAGACTGCCTACAACCAATACAGCCTGCTTAACCTAGAAGGATATCCTCCAAATCAATTTTATTTGTTTTTAGGACATATGAAAGAGATCAGTTTTCCCTTCTGTTTACCTGTGTTAGATACAGGTTGCCTGTCTCAAAGGACAAGAGCTCAAATCCAATAAGTGAAGTTTCTCTAGTGAAAAGGCATGAGATAACATGTTAGATCCATTTTAAATATGACATTTCAGGATTCACAGTTAAATATTTGGGTTTTTCTTTACAGACTATGAGATGCAATGAATTAACTGAGGTTGTGGTATGTTACTGCAGCTGAGGTGCCTTTAGAAGCCTACCTCATTCATTTGAGCTTAGCTTGGGTGTCTGTACTATACCAAACTTTGCAATACAAATATACCCTTACTTGATCACACAGAAGTTGTTCTGGAAAGATATTCACTGCCCCTGCTAATAACAGAAACTGCCCTTCTTTCTCAAGGGCAAAAGTAAACCTATGAGGATTTCTTTGGCCACCTCACAAGAAAATGAAAGTAATGCTGCAGTAAATTAGGAGCAAATTGTGAATGTTTGAGACTGACAAGTTTACCACTTTCATCAACCAGCACATCAAGCTGGTTTCTGGAATTAAGCTACAGCAGTACTTTGAAGAGTATGTAGTGATGTCATCTCAGGATTTCTACTTGCCAGGAAACTACATCACAGGCATGTCTGTCAAGAACAGGGGGAGATGCAAGTCTGAACTACTGGCAATTCTGAACCTTGGCTGAAAAAGCTACTCTCTCCTTTTACTTTGGAGCTTTGATTTTGCCTTACCTTCACAGATTGCAGTATTGCAGATGATGAATAGCATATAGCAAATTAATATTTAAGAATTCAGCACTGAAAGGCAATTACTCAGCTAGCACAGACTCACATTATTGATGCTTGGCTCCTTAGGAGGTTTTTGTTTTGTTTTGTTTTTTTGGAGTGCCTATAAACTAAATTAAGACATTTAAAGCATTATAGTAATGCACATCATTAGTTTTCCTGATCTGCATATTTTAGCAATTGTTTACGTCATGTAGCACAAAGAGCTGCTTCTTGCAAGTTATTTCTGAGAAAAGCTTGGACTCAATTATCTGTTTGTAATGTCTGATGAGAGAGTCTCCTCAGTGATGCTGCAACAGGTTGCAGGTAATTGTATAAAGCACCTACCTTGTGTCCCCTCAAGATGTATACTGAAGCATAACGCGCCAAAGCTCTGGTTTTCTTATGACCAAGTGCCAAACTTCATCCCTCTCTTAACTCTTTTGAAAATATCAGAGAAACTCTGCAGGATCTGTTACATACACCAAAGTACAGGACACATTCCTGAATCAGGGGCCAATAGCCTTAGCTTGAGTGAAAGGCTGATGTGTCAAACTGCACCATCTGAGAAGGTCCACAGTTAATCTTGCTAGCACAGGAACAGAAGGAACACTTCAGTTGACAGAGAAAGCCATACTCCTCAGCTCAGTAGTACAGTCTAGCACAAGACAAACTTGTTTTCCATTCAACTTTTAGAGACAAAGTATGGATAAAGGTTTGAAGATTCCAGGAAGCAAGAATGGAGTCTTGTTAAACTGGACGTATCTACAATACATTCAATGGCCTGTGGCCAACATGAGAATGAGCAACACCATTAAACATCATTGCTTCTCTGGCATGAAGAAAATGTTTAGAATGATAACACATCTTTGCAGAAAAATGAACCATCCTAAGAGTCAAACCTGGATTTTTTTTTTTTTTCCTTTTTCCTCCCTCCCAAATATTTAAATAGCATCACAAGCTCCAAGTCCTAAGCCAAGGAGTTTTGTCCTGTCTTTCCTCACCCAAAACTTCTAGAAAAATATTTTCATTTACCCATTCCTTGTAAGGTGAAGTTAAAAAAACCAACCCAGAATACATGTTGGAGAACTGTGGAGAAATTCTATGGAAGGGATCTCAGAAGGTCATCCAATAAATCTCCTCCAAGAAAGGTTGGAACTTGTGTAAGGTTGCCAAGGGCCTTATCCAATCTAAAGTCCACCTTCTACTTGTCACATGCTCCATCTCCCTTCTGAATTACATACTACTCAGAATGGATTTGGTGTCCCAGTTAATAAAGGTGTCTTGAGAACCTATTTTATTTGCATGCATGGGTGCTTGTCTGTAATGAAACAGATGTACCTGGAGTTTAAAATCAGAATGACATGATGGCTCCAAAAGTACCAGGACCAAAGTGGAGAAACAGTGTCACGGAAAGGTGCTCAGAAGTAGAGAACATAAAGTGCATAAAAACCACAGGAGAAACCTACTAAGAAGTTGCATTGTACAAGAGATTTGTACCAATTTTTGCAGAAGGCCACTGACAACTAGAAAAATGTTTGGATTTCCCTGCACATACTATTGTACGTTGAACCAAAACCACACAGGCACTGGTCATAGTTAGTTGAATGAGAGAATTAGGATCCTGAGGGCCTTATGTGGAGGGGTCTTGGGTTCAAGCCAGGCAGAATTGGAATCACATTTGGACCAATGCCACAGGGCAAGAGGACTGCACAAAAATAATTACACTGACAATATTTTGCACTGTTAAGCAACAAAGGCATGATTTTGAGTGTGTAATGTCCTTTCACTTGTAATTGATCCAAATGGGATATCATTCTTCATGAAAAGGGCTTGGAGAAGGGCCTGACAAATTGTCAGCTTTGTGCTGTACCTACATATGTTCCACAGCATACAAGGGTATAATCTTAAATTAATGCATTTTATAACTCGAGAAAAATTCATCTAGTTCTGTGGTGTAGAACTGAATGGCTGCACTTGGCAGGCATTTGTAAGCATTTAAGACCTCTCTTTATAGGCAAAATAACAAGACTCATCAATCCCATATTGTGCTCTTTGCAAAAGAGCAAAACAACAAAAATTCTGAAATTGGAAATACCATTTGCAAAGTAACCTTGCGTTAAACAAAAGGCTTTAATTGGCCTTGTTAAATTTTATCTGAATAGATGTGCAACCAATAATTCAGTAGAACTCTACATCAGCTATTAGTCCTCACTCAGCCTATCCATTTACCAAGTGCTGGTTTATTCTGTCTCCTGGGGCTTAGCTGGGGAAGTTTCTGTTGTCACGATAGTTTCATAATTACATGTTACGATCATGGGGGAAACGAGTAATAATAATAATAAAAAAAAAAAAAAAGACACCTACGCTTGACACTGATGCCCAAACGAAAAGGCAAAGATCCTTGCATCCGTTTTGTGTTAAAAGGTTTGCTTGAGACAAACGGCGGGTTCACTGGGGAGAGATAGCGGAGCTGCAGGACGGTCTGGTGGGTAACAGAGCCATCTACTGGAAAGCTGCTGCTGTCTGCTCCTGTCCCACCTCGCTCACCTGCTCTCAGCCTCCGCAAAACTAACCCTGCAACATTTACATCCACCTCTGATTTGCTCTCCTTCCTTGTGCTGCGAGGTAGAGGTGAATGAATACTAGATCTCGTTGTTAGTTGCCACCTGTCTAGTAAGTAAGGAAGGGGAAAAGAAAGGAATCTCTGCATTCAAGCTGGGTTTCCAGAGAAATAAGGTTCCCTGTTTTTGTGAGCTGGTAGCTTACTTAGGTACATGTCCTGTCGCTGGCCACACTCCAGTGAGGTTTAAGAAAAGGAAGTCAAAGCAGGAGAAATTTGTTGTGTTGCAAGACTGTGGCTTGTTTCTGCAGGGAAATGGAAAAGTTTATCCTGCTTTTACAATGCACTTAAACTTCTTTTATGATGGTTTGATTCAACAGTGCTGAGAATCATTCTCTCTGCTTTGTTGTAAGAAATATTGAGTAATCTCAGCTCCTACTGAGGAGGGGTTTTTTTTCTTATGCTTTCTTTTATCTGCCCTCCCCACCCCCCCCTTTTTTTTTCCCCCCTGGGTTTCTCCTCTTTTTCTTTTTGAAAGCTGTTTACCTACCCAGACAAGTGCTTTGTCTGGGTAGCACACTGTACTTTTCCCCCAACGATTGTTTCCTGTAGTAATTTTAAAGGTCTCAGATTAAAAGATTTATGGTTAGCCACCATTTTAAAGAGAACCAAAGCTGCATTTGCATCTCTCTTAATCAGGGTGCTTGGTAAGTGAAACAACACTTGTAAAATGAAGCCAGTTGCTTTTCATGTCCAGCAAAATGACTTGGAAAGACAATAACTGAACAAATACTCTCTAATCTGCTGTAATAATGTTTTTAGATTTATATTTGAGCTTACCACTACACTGGCATTTCCCTGCAATAAGCCTTCATCCCATGAAGAGGAATAGTTGAAGAGGTCAAACGAAGCTGCAGCAACTCAGTGTAAACATTCAATTATTAACATTGCAAAGGCCTCCCTCCACTCTTCAGGTGACTGAGGAAGGAGAGAAACTGTAATTTAAACACAGCTACAAATAGGTCACCAAATTTTAACTTTTTTTATTAATAAATATATATAATGTAGATATGTTCATATTATAAGTGTTTACTATTTCATGTTACACGTTATTCTTTTTAAATGCTTTTATGGAACCTATGGGACAAAGTCCTCCTCTGTGCTCAACCTAAACTCTTGTAGACTGTAAGGAGAGCTGTGCCAGAATAAGGGCAAACTGCAGGATTTGGATCAATACAAACAGGAACAATGTGGAAGTTTCTACAGATGCAACATAAATAATTATGTTCCCTGGGAAGCCATCCTTTGCACCCCAGAGCAACCATAAGGACTTTGTGGCAGTGCACAAATCCAAAAGGCAAACTGGCGTGAACCCCAGAGAGACTGAACTGATAATTCTGCTTTCCAGCTCAAACGGCAAGTCCATTGAAACAAAGGAACACACACTATCAGTGAAAAGTGAATTAGCTGCTTTTTTTCCTTTTTTTGAAGGAGCATTTTCAGAAATGTGTCAATAAACATTAGCAATGTACATACAAACTGCCTGGCAGCTACCGATTGCCCACTGCAGGCACTCTGCAGTTAGCTCTGTTTAATTTGCTTCTTACTCTTGAATTTGACCCTTTAGAGTTGGTAAAGAAGCAGTATCTGTCTTAACAAGCCTAGGTATGTGATCTTCTGCCTGAAAAGTGTAGGCAGTACAACCTTGCTATCAAATTTGCTCATATGTCTTTGGCTCTGAGCATCCAGGAAAGCATAGCAGTCAAATCTGAGACCAAGGACAAGCAGGATGAAATCTTAACTGCAGGAGTGAAGCAACATTTTCTGTGATGGGAGAAATGGTAGGTGTGCTCCTACAGCATTTGGGTAGGGGACTTTACCCTGCTGAGCAGGGCTGACTATCAAATTTAAAGGAATAGTTACTATAGGTTACTGTTCTTCCTCCTCTCCCCCAAAGCAATGCGTCTCCTCTGTCTTTTTTTCCTTCCTAAGCTTGTTCCTCCCACAGATGATGTAGTTAGAGGAAAGCTGGCAAACTATCTTTCCAAAACAGAAAGTGTTTCTTTCCACCAAATCATTTCATCTTGAAAAAATGCATCCAGACTTTCACTTTATGGAATATTTTTCTTCAAACCATTTTACAACCATTAAAAAAAAAAAAAAAAAAGGTTTTTTTATTTTTTTTTTCCCCTCCCTTCCCTTAAAACCTGAAATCATGATGAGCTTGTAATTAACCACAGTTTGTAGGGGATTTGTGAAACTATTATGCTGTACTATAAGAACATACACTTTATCAACGCTTGAGCATGGTCTAATTAATAGAGATCGCATGCAGCCCATTAATTAACTCAACATGGTAATCAAACACCCAGAAATACTGCTTAACTAACCTCTGGTGTACCCAAGGGCAATGCATTCCCTGAAGATGTGGTGTGTCACATTGCTGAGTGGAATACAACCGTGTTACCTCCGGGAGTGGGGTACTTGGGCTTATTTTTACAGAAAATGTACAACAGCAAAGAATATATTTTTATGCAGATTCAAGTGCCCATGAAAAATATTGAATTAGCTTTAATGGGAAGTTAAATATTTCCTAGGCAGCAACCCCCACCTCCTTATCTTCTTGCTCTAATTATCCCCCACCATCTCACCGTCCTCCTGTCATGCCCTTGCAGCAGGGAGTAGGGCAGGTCTCCAGTGATTCAGGTCACAGTTTCACAAAGAGCTGGCACCACAAAATGGGCAGCATGGAATGAGAAACCACGGGTAGAGATGTGGCTGTTCAAGCCAACACTGAACATTTTTTCTGTGAAGTCTAAAAGTCAGGCACCTGTTTGGAATGCCTCTGATGATATCCAGTAATAGGTGGGCTAACCTAACATCTAGAAATACCTCTACCTCAGTATCTTATCTGATAATGGGATGATCACCTTTGGAGAGGCTTAATTCCTTCCATTGGACTGTAGAGAGAACCTATATTCCTAAATTAGACCAGATTTACATTACATATAGGAAAATTAAATGGTATAAATTCCCACTTGAGCACATAAACATGCCTCAACAGTGGCTACCTAGTAACCAACAGTAGCTATTATCATTTTCATAGAAATTACAAGAAGGAATCCATTCTATGTTAATATTTAGGTCGATTGCTACCAAGTCCCATGAATGTCATTTGTCCTCCTCACGGATTGCTGTTTCATTAGTGCTGTATTTGAGTGAATCTTAACTTGAAGAAAACCATCACAACCCTGGTTTATAGGATCCCTTACACTCAGAGGAAGGGCACCAGAAAGACAGAACAAACCAAAAATAACTGAGCTAGTAAAAAAAAAAAAAAAAAAAATTATTTCTAAAGCAGTTTCCCCTGCTCTGATTCAATGTACTTATTTCTAAGTAAATCAAACAGCAATAAGGCATTGTCCTCTGACAGGAAATCACCATGGTATAATTCTGCTTCTAATCATTCCTGGTGCTAAAAGACAGTGAACGCTACCACTGTGGGCTCCGATCTCAGGCAGCCTCATGGAATTTTTGTACCAGACAGAAATCTTGTATTCTTCTATTTGACTTCTAGTATAATCCAGGCCAAAATATGTCACTTGGGAACTCCTACATCCTAATCAAATTTTGTGGTAGGAGTTTGAAGAGATTTTTAGAAAGACAACAAAATGAAATAACTAAAACTCTTCCAGAGCTCTCTGCAAATCGTCCCAATGTTTAGTTACTTTCCGTGTGAAATTTTAGCACCTGAAGTCTGACCTGAATTTCTGCTGGCTCCAGTTGTCTGCCACTGGGTCTCATCCTGCTTTCTGTTGCTAAGTTACTGTATTTTGGCTCAAAGTCAACACAAGTCAGATATTCTTCCACTGACCTATAGGGCCAGATCTTCAATTTGAATAAGTCACTACAGCTTAAACAAAGTTAACTGGATCTTATCCTGACTTTGCTTGTTAAATTAAGGAAATATCTGCTGTGACTCATACAAGCTGTTCCCTCACAGAGGCTTTAATCAAAGTACATCAAAATCTTCATTTCAACCAGATTAATACCTTGATTACCTCGAGTTTTCCAAATCAGAGTCCTGTATATGTATTCTGAACCTTTTCCAAAAGGAAGCAGTGGTGAGTTGACCTTGGGCTGCACTGACTCGCCCACCCAGCCACTCTCCCCCACCCCCAACCAGACTGATGCAGAAAATAAGATGGAAAAGCTCAGGGATCAAGATAAAGACAGGGAGAGCACTTACCAATTACTGTCACAGGCTACACAGAATTGACTTGGGGAAAATTAATTTATTGCCCATTGAAATAGATTAGATAGTAAGAAAACCACAACATTTAAAAACCACACCGCTCCTCCTCACCTCACCCTCGCCCCCCGCTCAGCTGCACTCCTCCATTCCCACCTCCTCTGCCTCCTCCCCCCGAGCGGCACCGGGGCCATGGTCGGTACCTAA
>JANHGN010023447.1:145167-162938 GCA_024605025.1 Megaceryle maxima
CCCAGAACAATCCTGAAACACCTGGAACCGTCTGTGCCTGGCACGAGGCAGCCCCGACCTCATCGCCCAGGGGCCCCGCGGCCCCCGCTGCCGATCCCCCCACAGCCAACACGCTGTGCAGGAGCTGTAAAAAAGCAGAGCAGTGGTTTCCCAAAGCTGACACAGTGCTACTTGGCCAGAACATCAGTTCTGCCCTTAGTAAGGCAGGACAACCTGCCTCAGCGTGCCTGTCACAGTCACACATCAGTTACCAGCTTACTTTGAGTGGTTGCTCACAAGCAGCTGGGAACACACGGGTTTTTTTTGATTGATTCACCTCCATTGTGCAGCGCTAACCGCAGAAGCGTAGCTTAAAATTATGAGCCTGGGTCTTGTTATGTTGAAAGCAGACGCTGGACAACTTCCATCCACCGCATGACCCCATCTTGCTACTGAAATCAGCCCTTCGCCTCATTTACACCAGCAGACCTTGGCGGGTGTTTCTGTGCCAAACCTGTGACGAGACCCCAGAGGGACTGGAAAGTTCCCTCAAGGGCTGATTCCTGATTTAGAGCTCCCTTCTTTCCGTGAGCTATCATCAAGACAGTTTGGGAACCGTTTAATATGTACAACACCGATTTTGTATAGCGATAATTGTTTTTAATCAGAATGTTGTGCAGTACTAAGTCAAACACATTACAGAAGTCTAAATATATTATGTCAACACAGATACTTTAAATTTAAGCAGAGCTAGGCCCAGCTCAAGAGCTCCACAGAAAACCACGATTCATTAGGAAGTAATGTTGATTTACTAGTAGCTAACTTGCCCCAGAAGAACCATTATCCTAATGAAGTATCTTGGGATGGATCTACGGGGAGGTTAAGAGAAGAGGTTAAGGGACTGAGGCCCCTCTATTCACCGTGTGACATGGGGTACAGACTTTCTGGTGCAGTAGAGGATGTAGCAGCATTTTATGTGCAACACAGCTACAGTCAGTCCTGATGCTGTCACTGTTATCTTTTCAATAGCACAGATAACAGGCATTTGCAATAATTAAACATTAAGGTACCTTTCCTAAGTGTAACCGTGTTATTAGGGCAGAGGGACAGTCTTAAAAGCTGTTCAGGAGTTAATTTTCTAGATACATTGCTTCTTAAAAAACAGTTCATAGAAACATTTGGTATAGCCAATAATGGATTCATTTGTCAAAGGTGCTGATCGATGGAGGTAGAGTCAGAGCAGCAGAGACTACACAAGCTGAAAAGAAATGGTCACCAAGCTACTGCCTCTGCTTCTCCCCAGCCATGAAACAGCGTTCACTGCTCAGGCATTCCTGGGCCACTTATTTGAAATCAATCTACAATGGGTATCAAAAGTTGTAGATACTGTTCAGCATGCAGAAAACAGACACGTGATAATGAAAAGGGGACGTGGACCGTAACCAGGCTCCTTTCTGCAGCCATTCCCTCTTCCAAGGCCTTTCATGGTCTCATCGGGTAAAAAGGGAGGAAATGAAAAGAAAACCATTTGCTTCAGCTGGCAGGGGGGAATCAGGAACAAATTGTCCTTAAGCATCATTCTAAGTGAATTAAAGTAACTAACTAACTTTAATGATTGCTTTGGAAGAGATAGAATCCTTCTGTATTTTACAACTCCTTTAATTCTAAATGGAGGAACAAGCAACACCTACTTTTCCTCGGTTCCATCCTGCTCACTCTTCAGACCACAACTCTAACTATGTGGTATTTTAGCCCCCATCTCCATGCCTGTGTGAGTCTGAAGCATGCACAGTCCCATCACAATCTGTTCATATTCTAGATACTGTTTTGATTCCTAAGAATTTTACGAGCTTCTGATTTTTCCCCTTTACAAAACCAATACAAACCCTCTCCCAGAAAAATATATAATATTTTTCAATTAAACAGAGCAAATACGGAAATTTTTGGACCATACAGATAATGGAAATGAACAAACAAAGGAAACATGAAAAAATGGCAGCTAAAAATCAATTTCCAGACATTATTATTACATGCATTCATAAAATAGAACTTCTCTTAGGCCTAATGAGATAAGTGTCTGAAAGAAATAGACCTATGAGAATGGAAAGCTGTGTAGCTTTGGCTCTAGAACAGAATTTTCACCTGTCATTATCACTAATCTACCAGAGCCGGCATCTCAAGGAGCAAGAACTCTCCCTAGCCTTCTGTCTCCCTCCTACAGAGAACCTGATGACCCAGAAAGCCTAATGCAACAATAAATTCCATGGTGTCCTTCACATACTGCTCCTTTTCACGTGCCATATGCCCACATTGTCATTGCCCCTAGCATGGCAGCACTGGGCAGTGAAGGACAAGAGCATAGCTTAGCAAAACTTGCACGCACCAAGACACAATCAGTGACTGCTACATAAAGCCAACCACATTACAGAAATGAACTTCCTTTAAGCCTTTGTCTCTTTGCATATTAATTTGCAACAAAACCACTCAACAGTATTATGGTTATGGTAATTTTCATGGAACTAACTCTGTTTTTTCAAGAAAAAGAAGAGAGACTCCAACTAGTATGGAAGGAGCTGACTCTTGCTCATGGCTAGACTGTGCAGAGAATCTGCATGAATGGGAGAAAAGAGAGAGTGTGTATCCCACAGAGTTTTCTCCCAAACCACCCCGGGTAGCAGAAGGTTCAGTTTTAACAGGCCAGCAGGCCTGGCTGTACCACACTTAACCTCTCACAGAGATCACAGTGTTTCCCTGGGCAGGGAATGCAATGAGCCCAGCATCCTCCTGTGGTCTCCTGAGCAGAGCTCTGAAATCTGGCACACAAACCATGTGTTTCTCTGTGTCAGGCCTTCCAGATCAGTAAGCAAAAGAAGAGACCGTTGTGTGACAACTGTTCAACATGCAAAGTGCAGCTTCAGCTGGAACCGATAAAGGCATCTCACCATCATGTTTTCCCCGTCCTCTGTGATCTCTTACAGTCTCTCTCATAGGCTCATATTTTTGGACACAACTCAAGGTGCACCATGTGTGTTGAGGCTTGTGCTATTTTGAACAGTGAAGCAGAACCACCCACCACCATGGCTAAAATTCAGATTAATTAGGACCCCTCTAGTCTCTGCTTTCTGATGATTAAAAGCTAGAGATAGCCTGTAGAGATGACACCTGTCAGCAAGAGTTATCGAAATACATTAACCACACTTTTAGTGGGGGTTGGTTTGTTTTTTAACTAAAGGAACCCTTCTGTTTAATTCAAGCAGTTTTAAGTATGACCAGCATCATTCTTCAGCAGCAGAAGTTATTACAAAGCTATAACCCATTTTGAAAGGGAAAATTAAACTGGCAGATTTGGAAATTTAAATTCAGCGGCAGTTCAGGTTATACACTACACTTAGGTAAAAAAAAAACCAAAACCCTAATTCTATTTTAAAGGCTCACTTTCCACAAATGGCTGAGCTGTTTAAGTTAAAGTGAATAAATACCTAATGAGCCATTAAAGTCTATAAGACTGTATGGCCTCCAGGCACTGGTACCTGGCTTCAGCCAATTATAGTTCCATAAGATAAGATGAAGACATCAGGTTGTTATTGGAATATATAAAGGTTGAAGACACTGTTGATAAGTCACTACAGGGTGTGATAAAATTGTTTAAACTGTTTAAAAACTCGCAATGTGTTTTGCTAGACACATTTTTACTGCTAGTTTTTTTCCCCCCGTAAAGTCTAATCCTTTCTTTGCACAGCCTTGAAAACTACACTCTGCAATATTGCATTAATACCAAAAGGTGATTTGTTTCTATATTTCCATGTTTTTAGCACATACTCTGGAGGTTATGAAATATTAATGGTGGCAATTCCTCAACCATGGCATAGAGAGAATAGGAAGGAAAAGAAATAAGGATTTTTTTTTTAATTTTTATTTATTTTAAACCCAAAAAACTAAAGCAACCATCCAAGAGACAAGTCATAAATAGTGAAAGTTATATTTGCCTTTAAGCAATACTGATCTTATGGAAATTACTCACACATGCCTCCTATATATCTATACTTATATTATTCCAAGCTGAAAAACTCAAGCCTATTCATAATTAGAATTTACTACTGCTGAATCTGTTTATTAATCTTTAATTATTTCCCCACAGAGCTAAGCATACAAGATTTGACTATAGAAGCCACATACATAATGAGAAACATGTGAAAAATCACCCTGAATACACAGGCACCAGTCCTGCAAAGATTTGTGGATATGCATAATTTTCATCCCAGTAGTTTAAGTTTTCCCAGGGGAACTTTCATTTGTCCTCACACTAATTCACCCCTAAGGTATCTACTCTTCCAGTACCTCTGGAAGAATTTATTAGTCTTCTTTTAAACCCTTCAGCAACATTAAGCCTGCCAAAAGTCAGGCCTGGCTAGACTTCTGACTTTCACACTGACCATAACATTTTGGCACATTCTACACTCTCTCTGAGCCTGCTTCTCTGTCACCATCTCTCTTCTCTTGGCTTTACCTGGAAGACTTTTGGAGCAGAGATTGTCTTTTTTTATTGTGTGTCTGTGCAGCACTTAGTGCAATAGCATCCTGATCTCTCTCCAGGGTTCCTTGCTGTTACCCAGCTTAACTAACGGATATTAAGACAGGTCATCAGGGGGTCGTTAACGGGACAATTCTCAGAGCCCAAGGTTAAGCATATGAATAAATATGTACAGAGTAAGAGGCTGCCTAATGGAGCAGCCTCAAAACATTTCATCTGTTAAAGTCACAAGGCCTTTTAACATGAGAAAAATGTCTCAGCACGATTTTTTTTATGATTTGCTGTCCTATGACTTATGTATAAGTTTTTTAAAAAATTGTGATTCTGTCCCAAGAACTACCATAGAAAAGCCATAGACAATAGTTTAGTTTTACAAGCACGTTATGAACCTCCCAGACCGATCAAGGTTTCTGACAGGCACATTTACACATTTTCATCCCCACTGCTTTCTCACATAAATGTACTGGGGCTTAAAAAGCACACAACATCACTAGCATAGCTTTATTTTCCAGCAGCATAACTTGCATAAAGACTTATGTTCATACCCTGAACTAGGGAGTATCTCTCCTGATCCTCTCCTGTGCCCTGAGCAGAGCTTCAGGCCACTGCTCCTGAATTATCACCTATGACTAATTCAGTGTCCCGCTGTCATAGTTCTATTCTGGTTTGGCTCAGAGTCACCAAAGGGGAATAATCTTTCCACTAATTTATAGGATCAGATCCTGAGCTTGAGTAAGCCATTGTAATTCAAGTGACATCAACAGAAATAAGGTGTATTTTGTCACTTTAGAGGCCAGGACAAACTAGCGCAGTTGTTGCACCGAATCATGTAAGTGTGCCTCAGTGCTGCAGCACAAAATCTTATTCTTTATTTCCCATGCACACTTTCCTTATCAGTGCTGCAAAAGGTGCCTATCTCCAAATTTACTTAAGCTTGTGAAATCTGGAATATCATAGTACAATAGAAATTCCAGGACCCCATGAGAACATTTTACTGTTCAGAGCTGCATCTTGCCAATAAATGTATGTATATTGGTGTCTCAGGTGGGAATTTAAGGAAGCACTTCAGTAAGCATGCAGCTCTTCATGGCTGTGCAAACGAAGGGCTTGATAGCACATCCTTGGAAAATACAGTACCACTATTCATCCTGTAAAACGGCTTCATTGATTTGAATCTCCTGATTTTATACCTACCACTTTCATTAATATCTTGTGACTGAGTTCCTGACTTCACAGTGGTTTCCTTTATGATGCTCCAGTCTTTCCCTTAATGGCAACTCACCAGCCCTGAGTTTGTTATGGACACAAAAAAAAAAAAAAAAAAAAAAAAAAAAAAAAAAGAAGGAGGGGAGGGAAAGAAGACGTTGTTAAAGTTACACAACAAAGCAAATAAGGAATCTGACAATGAAAAATATATTCTAAAGTACAGCGATCGTATCTCAGACAATAAAGAGTGGCTGAAAGTTGGGGCATTTGACTACTTCCAAATTACTTTTGCATGAGCCCTGCCTTTTTGTGTGTTAAAGATTGCTCATAGCTGCAAATGAAATATTTCAGTATTCTAGATAACGGAGACCCCACATCCTAACGGCGTTTGGAGTCATGACTATGTAATGCAATCTCCTTATTATTAAGGGAGATTATTTTCTTCTTTCTTGATTATATTTCCTGGTTATTTCTTTGCCTTTTATTTACTGTTACTATTGTATATTATAAGCACACTGTTAGCTACAGGCCAAGAACATAACTTAAAACCTGCTTTGAACAGCTGTGTGCTTGTTGGCCTAAGACATATTGGTTTTTAAGTCCCAAAGTATATTAAATATGTATAGGTGACAAGAAAAAAGCGTAGCTCGGCTTTGGAAGTGAACACTGGTGGGATGTGTAAATTTTTTAAAGATTATTACAAATACTTTTTGTAATTTAAAGGATATATTACCCATAGGTTGGATGCAAGTGTAAGTAAATTTTTATTACTATTTTTAAAGGGTCCATTCTTTGCTGGGAACAAGTAGAATAACATAAGTGGCATTTAATAACAATACAGGAAAATGCATCTTTAATTTTCCCCAAGAAAATTAAGACGGGGTTTTTTTTGGTTTGCAGCTATGAGAAGTTTAGAAATTAAAAGATTGCAAGTATAATAGTAATCTCATATAGTCTAAATTATAATTGCACTACAATTTACTGCCATCAAAATAACGTAACGTGAGAACTACCTGGAAAGCCAAACTGAGCTGGCTAGGGAAAACTTTCCCATCTGGAATGGAAGCCAAAGAAAAAGAAATAAATTACTGTCTATCCTAAACACTATGCTGCAGGTGAAGACCTCAAATTCTTCTGGTTAAACTGTTGACCTGCTCTGTTGTGGATCTGCTTGGATGAGGTCCTGGAACATTGTCAGGTTTGGAACGGTCTACCAAGGCCCTAAGAAGTCACCTAGGCCTAGAATACCAGAGTAAAACTCCTTTGTATTTTTTTCAGTCTCCAGCTTTAGTAGATGAATCCATACTTGATGGTGCTGCTTCACCTTTAGCTTAATGACAGTGTTTCAAAGTTATATAGCAGCTTTCATTCCAGGATCTCGGTGTACCATCAGACAGCATTTATGTGAGTAAGAACAGAATGCTGCCCACTTTGCAAAGGAGCCAAAAGAGATTAAGTTAATTCTGAAAAATCACTTTGCAAATATTAGCCGGAAAGAACTGAGGAAACAAACACCCCCATGCCAACCTGCTCCTGTAAGCCAAACAACTCGGCAGTCATTGTTCCCATGCTTGTGCTCCTAAAACTACATTTCACTGCTTTATTTGCCCATGAAACAGGAGCTCCTGTTTGCTGGATGGAATGCCCAAGCAGTGATTCTGCAGTTACAGGGATTCTGTAAAATGGAACCTTTAAGAATGCCATGGCAAGAAAGGTTTTCAGTTATTTGCTGCATAATCAAGAATGCCTGTCCTCAAATCCATTACCTCTGTTGAGCAAGCACCTGTTTATTTTCAAAAGCCCAAAGGAGCAGCAAAGAAAATGACAACAGATATCATCTCTTCAGATCTAAAGAAATACTGAATAGACTTCTTAAACCACCATTTTAATGTTATTTCCCTTTTTTTCTTGTACTTAAGAGCTCTGAGAGAGCTCTCAAAGGATAATTTATATTCCTGCAAACCCTGTTTTCTTTAACAGAGAAAAAAACAGGAGAAAAAAATCTCCTCTGTGTATTGACGTTCACCAGACTGGGCAACAGGCAAGTCTAGATCTCGGCAGCATGGTGGAATGATTTGGGTGCCTAATAGAAGATAAAGGCCAGTGAGGTGTTTCCTGTGCCACTGACACAGAGAGAAAAGGATCAGTCTCACCCCTGATTGCCACTTTAGCCTTGAATGAGAATGAACTGTGATCTGTGACCACATTACTCAGCTGGAGCCACTCCCTGAGGGTTTAGAAGGATGGACTAGTCTGTGTTGTCACTCTGTCCCTCCCACCTTCTGTCCAGGTGGACACGGACTATCTGCACAGACCAGGTCCCAGCAAGTCTGACCTAGGCAATGCAGACTTAAAATTCTCTAACCTCCATTTTCCCACCCATAATTAATGAGACTCATCAGCAGTCAAAATAAGTTGGACCTACAGATCAAAAAGTGAACACTAGGTTATTATTCATACCATACACACTTAAGAATGTCTCTTCTTCTAATGAACTGATGAAGAAAATAGGGTCATAAAGATGTAACCAAGGAAATTTTTGTCCTTGGATTTTCTAGATTTGCTCAGATATGTTCAAAAGAATCCACCCATCCAGCCATTTTCTCCAAATCTCTTTTAGGCAGAACCATCTTACAATGACAGAAAATGGTATCATCATTTAACTAGCACCCATCAAATTCAATTCACTTAGAGCAGTGCAGTGTTTCACAAGCTTTAAATAGACTGAACATTCCACCTTTGTGAATTATATATTACAATCACCTTACAAAACGGGACATTGAGACATTCAGGGATTAAGACTAACAAGGCACTGTGGCTCAGCTGGTCTGCTTTTTGGGGACACCAAGAAAACACCTCTCTTCTTATGCCAGTTTGAGTTGCAGCCTCTGACTGATTTTGCTTTACAGTCTCTTTATTAACCTGGACATCTGCAAATGGTTATTGGAGATTGTTTAAAAAAAAAAAGAAAAGAAAAAAAAGAAGGGAACTGCTGAAGCTGATCCAGGAAGGAAGTGGGAGACATATAACCAGAAAAACCTGATCTGGCTTCTAAAATAATATTACAGAAAGGTTTGGAAAGCCCTCTGAACTTGAAACAAAATAGATAAGCCAAGGAGAAAAAAATAATACACTTAAATTAAATATGGCAACAACAAATAAAACAACAGACAATTTGTTACATACTATGGATTCTGAATTACACCCATTATTTCTTATTATTGCTCTAGGAAAAAAAAAATCATAGTGAAGGCAAAAAAAAAATGAAGTAAGCAATGATTTTTCACTCACGAACCTTTCTCCAAGGATGAGTTATGAAGGGAAAAAATGTTGCCTGGGAGAAGAGAGAAAGCAAGGATTATGTATGTTTGTGTATTTAGTGAGACACTTGCACCCACACTTACTCCACTACAGGAAAACCATTCAACAGCACTTTCACACTTTTTTAAATCCTGTCCTAATATATGAAAGAACTGTTTAGTCAAGAAGTAGTCAATGAACATATTGTGGTTAAAACTGCAGCAGGCAACAAGAGAGTATGTGGTATGAGGTAAATCCTTTCCAGAGTTAGACTAAACTTTTGTCATGTGTGCCACAGGTATACGTGGGGTGATTGCACACACTCTCTGCGTGACTCTTCCCAGGAGTTTATTGTTCCCATGCACTGAATAACCCACACAACCCAATTCTATGTTTTTATATCTTATCTGGGGAAAGCTGAACACCAAGATGCTCTGAATATCTGCTGGTTCACAGAGGACCAATATCACTAACACCGATTATTTCTATAAAAACGTGTATGGAATAGGCTGAGGTCTCAAAGAAAAGCGAGCAGATGGGAAGACAGGCAGCTATGAAGAGGTGTGCCATAATTAGAATATGAGAAGGTATCAAACACAGAATGGTAGGGGAGGGAGTGCAATTAGCAAAGGTTACAAAGTGTTGATTTTTAAAGTAGTTCAGAAATACCGTAGAGTGGGAAGTCAAGAATGATGACAGCATTTGGGGTAATAGTAAGCTTTAGATCAAAGGATCAATATCACATGAAGCAACAAAGCATCATACAAAACAGTAGGTACAGAAATGCAAATAAGTAAATAAAGGCTCATGGAAATACAAAAAAGAACATGTGGAGTGAGCACGCTATGTAGAAAGCAGAACAGCTAAAAACCCAACAGAAGCCAGCACAAAATGAGGTTGCCATTTAATAAGTTTACACCAGCTGTTCAGTGGAGGATGGAGGGATTATGTTTGTTATTTTATAAGCTCAATTGGCAAAACAAACCTTAGAATCTTTGGGTATGTTTGTCCACTGCAAACAAGTACAATAGTACATCTTTTGCAGAGGCATTGAAATGAAGCAAAAAATGTACTTTCTGCCTTTGAAGGTGGCTTAAAAAGGCATGGATCAGCAGCCTTAGTACCAGCCTGGAACCCTCCCAGTTTACCAGCAGCCTAATGCTATACTAGAGCAACCTGTGCCAGCATGTATGCAGGTTTTGCAAAGGATGTGACACACAAACACTTGGCCCAGTGGTGCTGGCCAAGATGGAGACCTAGCAGAGCCCTGGGTAAGGCATTTTCCCATACACGTTGACTCTGGCTTCATTGCTTGTCCCAGGTGATTATCTCCTCTTTGCAGAGGAAAGAGAATGGTAAACATGGATTGCCCGTATTATAACTGGTAGGATGTCAGCTTGCTCTGATCTGAAGCCATTTAAACACATGGGTTGTACCCAAGTTAACTCATCACCAAAGTTTATAAGCCTCAACCAATCATTTCATTAATAGGCCTGTTGGGTTTCCAGAGTGGAGCTAGTTTGTATCTGCCCAGTTTGGAGTGTAGACAATGGAGGCTTGATTTGTCTGATATAATCATCAGGGTACATCAGTAATTAAATTAAAGAAATGGGACCACTCATAGGCTTAAGACTCAGCACACACGCAGCTTGTTGCTGGAGCTGATAAAATGAAGACTCTGAAAGATCCCTTGACAGCATGTTTAGTTTCACCTAGACCTCTTTCAGGGGTTTGTTTGGGAAATATCTTGTGTTGAATTATTGATCATATAAATAAACAGAGATGGAGAGAACTGACATACTTCCAAAGTGAAAACAAAGAATGGAAAGGAAGGAAATAGTAAAGCGTAGAAAAGCTGAGGTATGAAGCATAGACATTACCTATACTCAAGGATATTTGTGTTATTCTATGATGGAATAACAACTTTATGCCTTCTGGCTCATGTTACTACTTTGGTTAAATCCCTTAAGCAGATTAGAAAGAGTTACGGACGCTACTGGACAAAAAAACACTAGAAACACATAGTGTGTGTGTTTTAGTATATATAGCTACCAACAAAGCACTGTCACAGTACAGAAATACATGGAGAAGTAGATTGACTTGGATTCACGAGGGAGAAGTTAGTAAGACAAATGCAGGTTTGGGATTTTAAGATTTACGTGTTCCCTTCTGATGATTTCCATGCTCAGCTGCTCCCCATCCCTTTGGACAAATTTCAAGACCAATTCCTTCTCTTATCAAAGAGTAACCCCAAGCCCCTTAAGGAAGGATTGCAAAAACAATCTTCATGCTGCTTTATTTCATATCTTCATGTGTCTTAATAGGTTTTTTTACACTTACTGAGTTATATCCTAGTCAGGGTAAACTGGAAAAGTCCCACTGAATCAAAAAGGTAGTGATAATTCCTCTAAAGGTTCCTCTGATTTCCACTTTACAGCTGGTATTTTTACAAACTAAACATATTACATTCTTCCACACTTCTCCATTCACAAGAAAGCCTTCAAAATATAAACCAGACCACTCCTATAATGATCTGCAAGGAACATAGAGAAGCTGAACATGTACTTGCAACCTCTCCAGAATCTTAGAGGTGTGGATGGGTTTGCCACAAAGCATTACATGATTTTTTTGTTGTTGTTAGAATTCAAAAGGTATGTTTTGTTAGTGCCTCCAGACATTTTTCATTTTCCACTTCTAGCAGTATTTATCAGACCTCCTCATGCTTCTCTAATTGGATTGTTTGCCCATTCGCAATGCACAGCAGCATTGTACTCTGAGAACAATACATCCAGACAAAACAACACCTTGTTTAAAAATACATAAGTACATTTCTTGTTTGAGCGCAGAAAAAACAACATTTCAAATTCCTCAAGAAAAACTTCAAGGGCATCACAAGATTCAGGGCAGACTGATACTGACCCAGACAAAGTGAGACCTGTGCTAAGTTTCACCTTAATCTAGTTTTCTCCTATAATCACTTTTTGCTGACACTCCTTCATCAATAACTTTGTTCTTATTATGAAAAGTTCCTAAGACCTCTTTGCTGTATTCTCCAAGAAGTAAAAAAACCCCTGAAGCCCAAAGCACCAAACACAACTGCAAACACACAAACCACTGTCTCTTTATTCGGGAGGAGGGAGGGGGGTATATACACCCCATCAAAGTGATTAAATACAGTCAATTTTTTTTAGAAGATGACACTGCATCACTGTTACACAGAAAAGATTTACTGTCTGAGTAGCCTAGAAAGCAATCACTAAATTTAAGTGTAAGCAGAGCAATGCAGTTACAGGGCACAGCGGAAACTGCACCTATGAGATTTGTAAAGGCTACCCCAGAGACTGCAAACCCTGTAACAACCTACAGACATCTTTTGAGGATTTCAACTAAGACAGCCTGGTTGAGATTTGGGGTAGAACCATAGAGAACTGCAATGGAAAGGTGAATATTGGTATGAGAATATTTGGGTGTGGAGGCACACTCCAAGGAGAACACAGCAGATCTCAGAACAGCCAGTGTTCAGATTAGCAGCTCATCGGGGCTCCAAAAAGGTTAAAAAAGATATGTTCACAACCTGCACACAATCACCAGTCTAAGAAGACCCCCGGAGACACAAAGGGAACTTGACAGCTGGTACCTCCACATACATTTAGAATCGAATCATAGAATCGCCAGGGTTGGAAGGGACCTTAAAGATCATCTGGTCCCAACCCCTTTGCCACGGGCAGAGACACTTCCCACTAGATTCAGGTTGCTCAGAGCCCCATCCAGCCTGGCCTTAAAAACTTCCAGGGATGGGGCTTCCACACCTCTCTGGGCAACCTGTTCCAGTGTCTCACCACCCTCAGGGTGAAGAAATTCTTCTTAAAATAATAGTTAAAAAAAACCAACAAAAAAAACCAAACCAACAAACAAAAAACAACCCCAAAGAACTAAATTAAATGTTGCTGTTATTACTTTTAATTATTCATCTACTCCTGTATTCTGCCATGGCTATCTGCTGCACTGCTGATAGATGTTGCAGCAGTATTTCCTACACAATTTTTGAAATAAGATCTGGATCTGCACTTTAATCCCATTGCCAATATGACTATTTTCTGATTTCCTTGGATTAGTTATTCTGTAGATTTTCTCCTCAAACATCTTGACACCTTTTATTGCTAGGACATATGTGACCACTCCAGGACAGTCTGCCACTCACAGAACAAGCTTATGAAATTTGCTTGCTGTGTACAGACATGCCCTAGTGAGAGAAGGTAAATATCATTTTTCTTTTCTTTTTTTTATTTCTTAAAAAGGGCAATTCCCTGGAAGTTTGCAGTAATATGCCATAGTTTCATGTGAAGAGCTCAGCTGAGACTCTAATATGTCAGTCGTTTGATTGGCAGCATGTGAGGAAGAATGACTTTTCTCTTCCTCACCCCATGTCCAGATGACAAATTTCTGCTTATGATGCTAGACACTGGTAGGTCCTTAAAGCCAAAGTATTTTGAGGACTAATGCTGACCCCTCCTATAAAGAAAGCTAGCAGATTCTAAAGTGGAGATCCATCCCTGCAAACCCCTGTAACTTTACAAGCTTTTTTTTTTTTTTTTTTTTTTTCCATGCAATGCCTAGTATGCAATGCAAATAAGCACAATACTCACCAGTTAACAAAAGAACAAAACTCTTGTCATGTCATCTGAGAAAGAATATCTCTCTTCAAAAAGAGACTCTCCTCTCCTTTGTGTGAAGTCGGGATTTGATCACAAAGTCAGGATTTTCAGAAGACAATAGTAAGGGCTTTTTCACATAACCTTTTCCTGTTCCAGCCATGCTGGCTAAACAGGTTGTTACCTGCACCCCTCAGCTGCATTCTGGTATCCTCTAGCTGGAGGTTGGGACCTCTTCTGACATGCCATCTGGCAAACACTTCTGGTTTGGCTCAAACAGTTTAAATGCCAGTGAGGTCCTCAGAGCCCTGAAATATGTTTGTGAATATTCCTGTCAGCCATTGAGCTGGAAGGTCTGAGGTCTGACAGGAAAGTAACTGCCTGAAGTGATGAGGACTATGTGGGTGGAAAGCACCTCGAGGAAAGAGAGTGGGCAGGCAAGATGTTAGGGAACGTGGCATCCAGCTCCCATGAAACTTCATTAAGGCTTAGGGTAACATTTCTAGGACCAGCTGAAAATGTCATTTTAACATGACACTTCAGCATTTCAGTTTTACTGCTCATCTATATGATCCTGAGAGTGTGTGAGAAGCAACCTACAGATAAGAATAATAGGAATTAATCACTTTGATAATATAAGTGCATAAAATCCAGGCCCTATTGAAATTAATATCAAAGCACATTCACCAAGGGCAAGACTTCCACTTACTGGATGTTCTCTGGCATAAAGCCAGTGGCAGTAGATCAGTGTCAGGGTAGCCACAAATGACTGCTCTGGCAGTGATGGAGCACAAGCACTTTCTACTTTTTGGTTTCCGTATTCTCTTCAACACACACAAATGATGTGCCTTTCTCTGTCTTTTTTGCTTTATCAACCTCAGTTCCCAGTTAACACAGATTTTTTCAGTCATCCTCAGCAGACACTTATTTAATCTTTTTTTCTTTTTTTCTTCCTTTTGAGGTGGAGGGATAAGAGATCAACAAGCAGTGATGGAGAGAGATGGAGAATGGCAGAGTAACAAAGCCCAGGAATGAATACTGACACTGCCTTATTCTTACACTAAGAACCTGATCAGAAGTAATAGAGTAAAACGTACAGTACGGAAACATTCAAAGAGCAGAGGTGTTTGTAAACTCTTGAATACACTTGTCAGGTAATTCTCTACTGTGTTGCATTTGTAGATGTATCCTTATAACTGTTTCAGAACAATGGCCTTTACATATGCCATGACTATGTTTGGAACATATTTTTCAGACATATGCCATTCAGTGGTGGTTGTTAAATGCTCCATCCATAAACCATTATGCTCTTCTATATTGAGGTTTCACTGCAACAGGCAGCTGTTTGACAGAGAATAAACTCCTGGGGACGGCAGCAAATCAAATTAAATATATCTCCACAGAGCTATCATAGAGGGTTGCATGGCTTGATAGGCTGCATCAAGAGCAATAAGCACACAAAGGAAGAGCAAACCTGAGATAAATCAAGATAGACCAAATGAGCAAGCAGACAGACAAATCACTATTGGCTCCATGAAAGTCATTAGGAGTTTCAATGTTGATTTCAATAGAACCAGTATTTCAGCTGTCTGTCTGTGAGCAGGAAGTTTTTGATCCTATAACAGTCAGAGAGGTTATCTAATTATTGTTCTTTTCTCACTTTTATATGCTTGGTTATGGAAAATAATATTCACTGATGTGCCAATAAATAAGATCACTGAGGAAAAATAACCAAGTGGAACATGCTAATAGTTAAGACTTTGTTCATTCTCTTTTCTAATATTTATTTTCCTCATAAAAACCTATAATCACTCTAGAGTTTCCTAGGGGCTAAAGAAAGAAAATCAGTACTTCAAGCAACAGCTCCAAACATGTATTCATCTCAAATATTGGGCTATTCTCATTAAGAACTTTTCTACAAACAAGTCAATACGCATGTTTTCTTTCCTTCTACTTTTCTATTACGTAGGCATCAAGTGCTTGCACATACATCCTGGTAGCATATACCCACTCTGCATCAGGGAGGGAGGGGAAACACCAAAGGAAGCGCCAACACAATAAATAAATTCCTCTTATTAAATCCCATTACATTATCAATGGCCTAAGCATAGAAGTGTGCACTTCAGGGAAGTGCAAAGTGATATCTTCTGTAAATTTTGTATCAAAAACCTGCTCTTTAAATACTCCCTTTCTCAGCCACTTGTTTCGGCCTGAATACACGCAAATCCTTAGAATCGTTTCCTTCTGGAAAAGAAATGATAAATCTATGTAGAAGTGAGAACAGCCTTGTTCTGTTTTAAAAGCATTCACTCCTACATCATTCATTCTGTTAATGCTCTTTATCAACTAACATTTCACAGGCTCCTGATCAAACTGTGTAACTGGAACTTACAGCAATAGCCTTCTTTGGGTTTGAGATTTTTCTGACTGATCTTATCTTAATCAGATGTGCAATGAAAAATAGAGCAATATCCCATCCTGCTCTGACTCAAAGAATAATTTCTTACAGTCAAATATAACCTTTAGTTTTCTGCCATGGATCTGTCAAGCATCCCTGACTGGGAGAAGGTAGGATGGAGACAGCAGACAGATGTCCCTAATGAGCTAGCCCAGTCTTATTTTTAAAACCCTGTACATTCACCTGCCTGTGTCCAAGCCAAATTAGTCCATTCTGCTTGAAAGTTTCTGTGCAGCTCTTACACCAGTGTAACTGTTGGTAAAGTTTTCCAGCAAGGAGGAAAGCCCTAGATGTTTCTTTCAGAACAACGTTATAAAGAATTTTGCTCAACTGTGTATTACTGCTATTTCACTAACCCCCTTCCCCACCCCAGTGCTCTGGTGGAGAAACTGGGAGATCACATTGTTTCCATAAAGATGGACAAATCTGTCCTGATCTTAAGCCTCTGAAAATCTTTGCTTGGGCAGGCTCAGGGGAAAAATAATCAGAGAAATAAGCTTTCTGCATCATTTAGCTGTCCCAGCATGCTCCATTGCTTGGGATTGCAGGGGCTGAGCAAGAATTCCCCCTACAGCTGTGTCCCTGCCACCCAGAGCAGGGTTCAGCACTGGACACTTTGATGGAACGCAAACTGTCTCCTGTGATATCTGATCTGGTGTTGATCACCAAAAGAAAAAAGGGTGGGGGAAACCTCATGAAAGCAAAGCAGGAAGGAGAGTGGTGATATAAGGGCATCAGTGGGCAGCTGGGAAGCAGAAATCTTACGTCCACCCACAGAGCTGAATGTTACTGGGACCTCTTCCCATATTTTCTCTAAGATTCTGAAGAACTAGACCCAGCCCCGGCTTTTGCAGGCACAGGTGGGTTTGTTTTCCATTGTTTTTGAGTGTCAAAAAAGTGACAGCAGAGTCCTAATTCATAAAGTTGTCAAGCAGCATAAACTAGTCAACAAACAGCAACTCCACTTTGCACAGATAACGTGCTACAAAAGTAGCGGCTGGAATCAGTCGCAGGCATCTCGTGTTGTGCTCTCAGAATTAGCAGGACACTTCTGGCAGGCACAGCTCTGTAGCGGTTCCGCCGCTGCTCCCGCAGCTGAGCTCACACCGCCGCCAAGCACCGGGGTGACACACGTCTCATGACAAGATCTGCAACTGTCATGTTCAAGAAAGGCTTGAGTAATGTGCCATAAATAAAGCACAGAGCTTCAGATTTTGAGTGCGAGATCAAAGATCTACGGTGTAATATGTATTTCAAACACAGAACAAGCTGAAGTCTGGTTGGAACTCAAAAGATGATTATTCAAAAATCCAATTAAAACTTTATCTTTTCCCTAAAGGCATCCTCTTTAACATAACTTGTTATGAGAGCTTTACTTGCAGTGAGTACATGAACTTTCAAGGCCATCTTGTCATGAGAATATTCTTTGGGAGGAAAAAAAAAAAATGACAACATTTATTTTAAAAATTTAAGTAAACATATCTTCAATATTTAAATTGCACTTTAAACACCGTTCTGGAACATAAAGTCTATTTGAGTATATTCTTAGATACAGACTGTAGTAGTAACTCAACACTTTTTCATTATTTAAACGTTCTTGCTTTTTTTTTTTTTTTTTTTTTTTTAATTTAATGGCAACAAACCT